>PVKY010001238.1:0-33907 GCA_004027775.1 Bradypus variegatus
ATCCTGCTTTGCTGCTGACAGACCTGGCTTTCTGCTCAGCTGGCTGAAGCTGATTCTCGCGGCCCGAGGCCCTGGCACAGCAAGAAGGAGCTCTAAATATACCCATGCAGCAGCCCCTTCAGCCCCCACCACTTAACAGGGCTGGGCCCCCCTCAGGAAGCTGGCCCTCCATCAGACTCCCCTTCCCATCCCAGGATATGGAGGTAGGATTGGGGCTGGAAATTTCCAGAAGTTTAGGACCCTAGAAGTCTGGGAGAGACTGGGGGAAGAAACCCTGAACTGGGAGGCAGGAGGCTGGTCTAGCTCTGGCAAAAACTTGTTCCGGGCCTCAGCTTCTGCAAAATGAGAGAACTGGAGGAAATGACCATGGTGTTCTCTTAGACACGAGCTCATATGCATAAAGCACTTAGTGGGCGCTTGCTTAATAAATGTTAGCTGTTGCTATTATTATTATTTATAAAAATTTTTAAGGGAATAGATCACTTTCCAGAACAGCTTCTCTCACTGGCAACTCCATACCACCCCACAAGACAGAGGACAATTGTGTGGTATTGTTTGAGAAAACATTCCCCATCTCTCTCAAAACCACCCCCCCCAATTAAAAAATCTTCCCTCCCCCAGCAGGTCTCCAAACCCCTCTGGTATCTTGGAAAGAGCAGGGCCTTGGAAGGTTTTGAGTCTGACGTCTTTTCAAGTGATCTTGGGCACATTCCCTCCCCTCTCTGGGCCTCTGAGCTTAGTGCAGTGCCTGGTTCCCAGCAAGGGCTCAATGTTAGTTGGAAGCATTATTATTATTATTGTTATTATTATCATTATTATTATTATCATTGTCATCATCATCACCATCACTGTCATCATCATCACCTATTGGAGATTCCCCCAACCCTCATCCCAGGGGAGTCAGACAACTGGATGAGAAAGTGTCTATGGAGGACCTTCCATCTAAACTATCAAAACTGTTTGGCAAAGAAAATCAAAAGTCTCAGGTGACATGTGCACAACATCTCCACATTTCCAAAGTGTTCCTGGGCCCTCTCCACAGCCCCACGTGGCAGGGTTGCTCTGGTCTTCAGCCCTCAGATGGGGCATTTGAGCCCAGGGAGGCTGCAAGACTTACCCAAGGTCACCTAGCTAGGGTGGAAGGACAAGGGCCAGTAGAGAGCCAGCTCTCCTGTCTCTGGGTTCCTGCCCTTCTCTGCCTCTATCAGGACCAAAACGAAGTCCTGTCTCACCCTGTCAGCTGGAGGGACAGGCAGTTCAGCCTTCTACAGTCATCTGAGGGGCAGAGGAAGGTGCCCAAAGCCTGCCAGGGTTCCATGCACAGGATTAGAACACATGTTATACATTCCTAAAGGATTCTCCAGAATTGAGGCCCAGAGAGGTGAGGTGACTTGCCCAAGGTCACACAGCAGCCCGAGACACTCTTGTGTCTCCTACTCTCCTACAGATTGGAAGGATATCTCCAGAGAATATGGGAATAGTAGTAATGACAATAAAAGCTTAAGAGATTATTGTGTGCTAGGCATTGTACTGAGCACTTTACATGTATTAACTTATTCAAACCAATTTTAGCTCCCTTATACAGATGTTGCACAAAGAAGTTAAGTAACTTGCCCAAAGTCACATAGCTAAGGAGAGGTCTGTGGATCTGGAGAGAATGGGGTGGATTTGGGGGTGGGGAGAACAAAGAGCATCATGAAGAGATGCAGAAAAGGACTTCAGCACATCCCAGCTGACCTCTTTCCTGTACAAACCAAGCCAGAGAGAGGCTAAGCAACCTGCCCAAGATCTGACAGCAAGTTAGAACAACCTCCTCCTAATACGACAGCACAGACTCATACATGATCCTTCTCCCCAACCCAAGCCAATTCTATAACCACTGCTCATGAGTTCTAGTCCCACTATTTCTGTCCCGAGGAAGGTTCCACATTTGCCTCAGCTGGGTGAGCAGCCTTTGTTGGAGGCACCCCTATTTCTGTACAAAGAACTCCCTGCAACCGGAGCATGGTGCTGCAGGCCACCACTAGAGGGTGCAGCGAGCAGAGCGCCCCGTTCTGGCAAGGGTTGCCAGATATCACTGAGTTCCTACTACATGTGCCAGGGGCTTTCTCACGAAGAGAAGTAGAAATTACACATCCTGGGTTGGAGAAACAGAGGCCCAGAGAGTGACAAGAGGTGTCCAGACGACACCAGGAAGACTGCAGCACAGAAATCCATCCAGGGAGCTTGTTATTATTATCAATAATAATGGCCAACATGTATGGTGGGTTTATAATGTGCCAGTAACTAGGTTGGAATCCTAGCTCTGATTTATTAACTGTGCGACCTGAAACAAATCACTAAACTTCTTTCTTCCTCAGTTTCTTTATCTATAAAACGGTACCAACCTTACACTCTAGACGGTGTGTTAAAACAGTGCCCAGCACATAAGTGGCTGGAGGCATGTTGGTTATTTGTTTACATGCTTTTGTTTACTTGTCAACTTCTTACTGCAACTGTGTGTTAGATGCTTTTATTATCTCCTACCCCTCAGCTGAGGAAACTGAGGCACAGAGAGGTCAGGTAATTTGCCCAAGGTCACTCAACTGGGAATGGTAAAGCCAGAACTCAACCCAGGTAGTCTGGTACCAAAGTTATGCTCTTAAGCAACAATAGAATGTGCAAAGTACTAGTCACAGGCTCAGTGGCCCCCTCACAAACGGATGCACGCCTTGAGAAGGGCCACCCAGGTAGAATCTAAGTTGGGAAATCAAGTCATCCTGTCCCCCATTCTACAGCTTGAGTCACATGAGGTTTAGACCTGTCCCAAGACCAGGGAGACACGCAGAGTCTCTGGGCTGGGGAGAGACAGGCTTGGCAAATCTCTCAGCCATTCCACAAATACTTACTGAGTGCCCTATGGGGATAGGAGGTGAACAACCCAGCCATAGCCCCTTCCACAGGGACTTCACTGAGTGTGGGAAATGAAGGAAGCAGTACAGTGGGGTTCCAATCCTGGCTCCACACCTTGAGCAAGTCCCTTCACCACTCTGTGCCTCAGTTTCCTTGTCTGTATAATGGAGTTATGAATATTTTTGTGATGATTTAATGAAGTGGTGGTGGGAAGCACTAAGCACAGTGCCTGGCACATAGTCAGTGTTCAATAAATATTAGCAATTCTCATCAGTAATTACAATGTGAAGAAATAGAGAAGGAGGAGGGGGTCTGGGAATACAAACAGATATTTAACTCAATATGAAACACCACTTCCTGAATGTTTGGAGGCCTAAGTACCAGGCCTGGTTCCTGGGGTGGAGGTGGGGGAACCTCTAGACAGAAGGGGAATGAAAGAGGAAGAATGGGGTACTGAGAGGCTGGGCATCCAACCGCCCAAATTATAAAACTCCCACTACCAATGCCCCCACTGGATCTGTCCACAGAGCCCCTTCCTACCCAATCACCACGCTCACAAATACCCAATCATTTCTGTGTGTAGAGGGCCCTGTGCGGGAAGCTGAAGGCACAGGAGGAAAAAATAAGGGCCGACCCTCTCCTTACAGGGTTGGGGGGCAGTCTGTTTAGGGGAACAAATGCAGATCAGAGCGCCTGGACTTAAGTTTGAAGAAATCCTGTTCCCTAATTACAAAGCCCTCATCTGCTTGCCTATGGCTAAATTCAGTGGGGCTGGCTGCAGAGATGCAAGGTGGCACAGGTCTCAGGGGTCAGAATGAGAGTGTCAGATCCTCAGCTTTGCCATTTCCCTGCTGAGAAACCTCAGAAAGGGGCCTAACCTCCATTGTTCTCCCTTGTCAAAGGATAATGGAAACATTTGGTAATTAAGGGCCAGGTTGATGAGTTTGTGCCAGGTCTGCAGTTCAGCACTAGGGGCACCAGGAGAGTATGAGGACCAGGTGGGACCCTGGGAGGCAGAGACAAATCAAGGTGGCCTGTGCCCTCCTGTCTCCTGGGAGAGCCCCAGCCCGCCACCAACCGATCACTCAAATCCAAAATGGACCAATTTCCCATGGAACTTCAGCAAGGAGGAAAGAGAAGGGGAGGCAAATTCCCCCTGGGGTCTCAGGAGGGATTCTAGAGGACTGAGGAGCAAAGCAGGCTTGAAGGCAAATACAAGAAGTCCCCTTTCTTGAGCACCTACTACAAGCCACACACATGACCCCTTTTAAATTCTCCAACAGCCCTTGGAGGTGAGTCTTACTGGACTGTAACTCCTTTATAGAACATGCATTTATCATGCACCCACATTAGCCAGGCATGTATTGGGCACACAGATCCAGCCCTCCGGAGCTCACAGTCTAGTGGGGGAGGCAGACAATTAAATAATCTTCAGTGAAGTCACTTTTTCAAGCAAGTAAAAAGCGTAATTACCACAGCTAACATTTATATAGCAATTACTGTGTGCTCCCTCTCTCTTTCTCAATTTCCTTACATATAAAATGGGAATGATAATAGTACCTACTTCGTAGGGCCGTTGTGACGAGTAAATGAGTTAATATGTGTAAAGCACCAAGGCAGGGCCTGGCACACAGTAAATGCTCAAACATGTTCATTATCTTCACCTGAATCTTCCCAACGACCCTGGGGGGAAGAGGGGAGCGGGTGTCCAATTATAAGCTCCATTTTTGTAAATGAGAAAACTGAAGTTCAGGCAACTTAGAGGACTCAAAAGGTTTGAGATAAACAGAGCCGACTTTGGCTTCAAAATGTCAAGGTTTGAACCTAACTCCACCACTTACTAGCTGTGTGAGCTTAAACTGATTGCTCTCTCTCGCTCTGTTTCAGTTTCCTTGCTGTAAAGTGGGGATATAATAATAATAAGCTCCCTGTCATTTGAGTGTTGTGAGAATTTAAGATAATGAACAAAAAGACAGCAGAATCGTGCCAGGCACCGCACAAATGCTCCATGGGGTGTGGTGAGGGTTATTTTTATTGTTGCCCACAGAAAAAAGATTTGAACCCAGGCAGCCTGACACCGAGTACAGAGCTGCATATCAGTGCTCAATGCTCACAAGCAACCTTTATTTTCCAAGAGCGTCCACAGGGCGCAGAGTTGGGGAGCTCCGGAAGTGACTTGCCCCAAGAGGAGAGCCTACCCGGGCTCCTCACCACCTCCCGCCCTGCTTCTCGCGTCCTCCAGGTTATCCCCCGCACTGCCTGCCGCCAAGCAGCTACGATGCGGACCAGAAACCAGGCCTGGAGCTGGCGCCCGCCGAACCCGCGTACCCGCCGGCGGCACCAGAGGAGTACAGCGACCCCGAGAGCCCGCAGTCGAGCCTGTCGGCGCGCTACTTCCGCGGGGAGGCGGCCGTGACCGACAGCTACTCCATGGACGCCTTTTTCATCTCAGATGGGCGCTCGCGGCGACGACGGGGCGGGGGCACCGGGGACGCCGGGGGCGCGGGGGACGCCGGGAGCGCGGGGGGGCGCGCGGGGCGAGGGGGGGCGCCGGCTGGCGGTGGGCACCGGCACGCGTGCGCCGAGTGCGGCAAAACGTACGCCACGTCGTCGAACCTGAGCCGCCACAAGCAGACGCACCGCAGCCTGGACAGCCAGCTGGCGCGCAAGTGCCCGACGTGCGGCAAGGCGTACGTGTCCATGCCCGCGCTGGCCATGCACGTGCTCACGCACAACCTGCGCCATAAGTGCGGCGTGTGCGGCAAGGCCTTCTCGCGGCCCTGGCTGCTGCAGGGCCACATGCGTTCGCACACGGGCGAGAAGCCATTCGGCTGCGCGCACTGCGGCAAGGCCTTCGCCGACCGCTCCAACCTGCGCGCGCACATGCAGACGCACTCGGCCTTCAAGCACTACCGCTGTCGCCAGTGCGACAAGAGCTTCGCGCTCAAGTCCTACCTCCACAAGCACTGCGAGGCCGCCTGTGTGAAGGGGGCCGAGCCGCCCCCGCCGCCCCCTCCCGGCCCTGCCAGCTGAGCCTTGAGCCGCACCCCCACGCCCGGAACTCGCTCTCCACGCGTCCCCGGGTCCCCCACCCGCTCCCGCTTCGCCCTCTGCAATCCCTAGCTGCATTTCCTGCCCACCCCCACCCCCCGTGGGGACTCCCATCCCAACCTGAAACTTTTCTCTCCCTCCAAACCCACAACTCACTTCTGGCAGTTTCCCCTAGCGCACCCCTACCCACATCGTCCTTTCCAGCCACCAAGACTCGGACCTTGACCCCCTGTCCCCGCCCTCACGGCTTCCAACTCAGGCACGAGGGTCCGCACCTTTCCAGGACCCTAGACCCGGAATTTTCTCCCTCCCAAACCCTGCACCTCTCCCCTTCAATTTTCTCACCTTCCCTCTCATGTCTCAGCTCAGTCTCTCTGACCATTCCTCTACTGGAGCCCCCAACCTAAGATCCAAACCTACCCTTGACTCTCACCACTGTCTCCATTTCCCCAGATGCCCCTGACCCAGGCCTGCAGCTCCCACACTACAGCCCTACCCCAGATCATGCCCCTGCCTCCCAGCTGAGTCTCCCTGGGTGTGTCCATCTGGGGATCTAATCTTATCCCTCTCGGAGTCCCCAATCTGTCCCTGATCCCCCTCCATATCCAGGCCTTAGGTCCAGCTGTTCACCCCACTCCCACATTTCTCACGTTCATTCACCCATTCCCACCATAACACACCCCTCCCCCGCCCCCACACTGCATTTTCTCCAGACCCCTTCATTCCTCTAGGATTCCTTAACCCTCTGAGTTTACCTGACCTGGGAAGACTTGGAGGGCTGTTCAGGGCCCTGCCTCCCTAATACAGTCCCTCCCTCCCTGGGCTCCCAGCCTCTAGCTGCCCTCCCCCCCAGATTCTCTGAGCACTTTCCCCTGCACCCAGGAGTACAGGTACCCCTCCTTATTCCTTAGGGGGAGGTCTGGGGCCCCTCACAATTGCCCATCCCCTGTCTCACGAGTAGGCCCCTCCAGTTATTTATTTGTGAATTTATTTATTTATCTATTTATTACTCTATTTATCTCTTGGCCTCACCCAGGGACGATCTGGCTTCCCCAGCTGGGCTGGGAGGACAGGGAGCCAGGCGTGGAGAGGGCCAGCAGAGGGCATGGAAGTTTGTCTCTCCCGCTCACCCGGTGGCAGGCCATAAGGGAGAAGCCCCACTCCCATGAGAGCCTAAACCCGCTGGGGAAGGGAGCATGAGAACGGAAGGAAGACCCTGCTGACCCTCAGCTGGTGCGGGGGAGGGGGAGGCGCCAGGAGATCCAGTCATGGGGCAGGACCCCGCCCTCCTGAGTTTCCACCCTCGCCCCAGGGAGCCCAGAGAGAGGAGCCTCCCGGATTTGTTTGCTATTTATTCCTCTTCTCGAGGGACCCTAGGTTCCAGGGACCGACTGAGCCCCGGACCCCACTGGGGCCTCAGGCCCGCTCCCGGGAGGAGCGCTCTCTCCCGGCCACGTCTATGCAACTCTCCCGGGCATTGGGGCCGGGGCTGCCAGCCACCCGCCCGTTTTGGCCGCCACTACCTCCCCCGCCGCGCTTTTGCATGCCTGGGCGAGGGCCGAAGCACACAACTCCACGCGCCGGGCCCTGACCCCCTCTGCTTTAAGCACACGCCTCTGCCCCGGGGCTCCGTGCCCGGCTCAGGGGCAGGAGTCCTGGACTCTCCAAACCCCCCACCCCCCAAGGAGGGTGGAGACTGGAGGAGCCCTTGGAGCCGGGGCACTTCTCAAGGACTTCCAAGGGGGGGTGGGCCTTCGCTCAGCCCCAGGGCTACAGGGGAAGGGAGGCTGCAGGGATGGGGGGAGGGAGAGGGGTCGCAGAAGCAATTATGGAGGGTGTTGACCCTGTAAATAGATACTTCGACAGCAATAATTTTCCATGCATGCTAAGCCTTTTGGCCATATTTTGTACGAGCGCTTGGCGCTCCCCCCTCTCCTCTCACACCCCGGTTCCTGACCCGGTTCCCCACCCCTTCCCCAACTCCAGCAGTATTACTTGTAACGCAATTCAGGGATATTAAAGGGACTTTGGCCACTCACTAGTGTCTCCAGACGTTATGAAGGAGTGGGGGTTGGGGTGAGGAAGCGAGGCAAGAGGGGGTGTGAGGCAGGGTGGCTGTCTGGAGAGCTGGTGAGCTCCCTGTCATCAAAAGTGTTCAAGATGATACTGGACAACCTCCTTGCCAGTTGCCTTGGTAATCTTTCAAAATACAAATCTGCGCTTGCCTTGTTAAAAACGTCACTGGGGATCACCAGACACCATGCACAATCCCCAGCCCCCAACACAAACTCAGTGAGAGGGGGGGTCTCCCTCCTTTGAAGGCTGGATGTCATGCTGGGGGGCAGGGTCTGCAGGCTGGAATCCCATTTCCCTTGAGCCACCTTGTGGGTTTCCTCCTTTTGTAGACAGTGCAACTGGATTTTTGGAGCCTCACCCTGGTGCCTGTCTGCCTTTCCCATTACACACCTCCAGAGAGGTGGCTCCAACCTCTCAGTGTGCTAGATGTCGCTAGCATAAAAGTCTCCCATGGGGAGGACTAGGCACCTGTCTCATTCCTCAGCCATCCACACACACGGTCCTTGTGGCCCCATGTGGCCCTTCACTGGCTGCTGGATCCGTTACATTTGTTTTAGGTCCAGGAAACAAATCCTGTCTAGATCAGGGTTTGCAGTTTTATAAACATCTAATTCACTGCATTAAATCCCTTTGAAGCAGAAAAGGATTTTATACAGGGAATTAAGGCTGACAAAATTGGTGGAAAGGCTGAAGGAGTGAGCCCCGGGCATGACCCCCACACCACCACCACAGAATTAACCCACTGGGGGGCTGCTGCCTCTTCCACAACCAGGCAGTGGGGGAATTAGGAGGCTGCACTGGAACCACTGAGTTCAAGACCACAACAGCACCACGGCTGCAAGCCAGGGAGCAGGAGGCTCCTGCCACTGCCACAGTAACTGCCTGCCATCACCCACTAAGCTGGTGGCTCCACACTGGAACATTGCTAAAGATAAAGCTAGTGCCTCCATGACTGTTTTGCTAGTAGCAAGAGTCAATGCAGTAGGAAGATGGCCCCGGTCCCACTTCTGCCATCCTAATTCCTCAGAAGTGCATCTAACTGGCAGTATCTAATTAACAGTTTGTACCTTTGCTGTAAGGAAGTCTGCAGAGTGTAGTTGTTAAATCTCCAACCATGCAATATGGAAGTTACCACAGTGAGGTGGGAATGATGCAGAGTACCTATCAGCCATATCCACCCCAGTTGTAGGGGTCAGACATTCATTTACTGAGTCCTTTCTCCTTGATCACAGCCATGCAATTTGGGGACTGGTCATCAGCTTGAGTGGTCTTGACTGGTCTAAGAACCCATCCCTTATGGGTTCAGAAATGGGCACAGGACCCAATTCCAGCCAATAAGACTTCAGGTGAGCTTTGCTGGAAGCTTCTGGGAAACTTTGTGGCTTCGTCTCAAGAGAAAGGAAGCTAAAACTCTCTTCCCCCTGAAGGAGAATAAGGAAGCATGTCATCTTGTAACCATAAAGGGAACCAGCCTGAAGCCCACACCACAGGTGGCAGAGGAGGGAGATGGAAGCCTGTGTCCTTGAGACATCAGGGAGCCACTGACCAACCACCCTGAAACTCATTCAAAGTGCTGCCTTCAGACTTCCTGGTATGTGGTATGAGTGTCTTTTTATTTAAGTCAGTTGACTCAGATTTTCTGTTGCCTACAGCCCAGAGCACCTCAACTGATATATCAGTCCAGCCTGCTATTCACAATTATCTCAATGGTCAAGACCAGCTGGTAATTCTCTGATAGTTCTCTGGTCACCCCTCTCTTCCACTCTTCGCAATGACTCTTTCAAACCTTCTCCATTCTCCATCAGTTCCAAACGCTCCACCTCCCTCTCCTCACTCAGCAGGTGACCTCGAAAGTAGCTTCACAAAGAAAACAGAAGAAATTAAACGGAGAACAACTCCACCTCCCCAACACCACACCCAAAATCTAACCTACATATCCATCCACGCTGCACTCCTCTGATCCTGCTTTCTCTCCCTTTCTCTTACCCAAGGCAGAAAGGGATTCAGTGGACAGTATTAGCTACTGAGGAGCTGGAGAGCCAGCCCTAGGCTGTGCTTCAGAATGTCATCATTTCCATCATATATAATGGAAAAAAATATATATATATTCCATTATTTATATGTATATATACCATTCTTGACCTGACCCAAGATACCCCTTCAGCCACACTTGCAGTGTCCATTTCCTTCCTCCACACTCACTCCCCAACCCACTTTAAACCATCTTCTGCAGCCAGCACACCACCAGAGCATTCTAATTAAAGTTCCCAAAGACTCCATATCCCCATATCCAATGGACATTTCAAAGTCCTTTCCAACATTAAACCCAGTTGACCTCGTCTTCCTTTCAAATCACTGATTCCCCTTGGCTCCTACAATGCAATTCTCTGGTTCTCCTCTTACCTCCCTGGCAACTTTGCAGACTCATTCTCAGTTTGCATTCCTCAAGATTCTCTCCTCTTCTCACTTTATACTATTCTGAAGCAATCTCATTACACCCATATCTTCAGTTTCCACCCACGAGTAGATGATTCACAAATTTAGATTTCCAGTTCCGACCTTTCCTTTCAGCTGCGGATTCCTATCTACAGGCAGGCCGCCTCCACCTGGATGTCCGAAAGGTGCCACCAACGTAGCACGCCCAAGACTAGAGCCATGATTTTGGTCCTCCTCCAGGGTTTCCCACCTCCAGGAAGGCACCAGCATCCATCCAGTCTTGCAGTCACAAAACCCAGAAGTCATCCCTCCCACATCTATCTCCCTCACCCCAACATCCAATCCATCACCTGGTCCTGTTGATTTTTTTTCCCTGTCTTGTCAGCCTCCACCCTGGTCCATGGCCACCATCATCTCTTACCTGAACAAATGGACCAGGCTTCTCATGGGTCTCCCTGGATCCATTCTGCCCCTGCCCCCACTCCTTCTCTCCCATAGCAGCCCAGGGATCTTTCCAAAATTGCCTATCTGATCATGCCATTCCCACCCCATCTTCCTGCTGAAAACACCTCAAGGACATCACAATGTGTGGGGTAAAACAGAACCCCCTTAGGGTAACTTAAGAAGACTTACCTGGTCTGGTCCTTCCCTCCCATCTCTTCAACTGAACCTTCAACCATGCACCGCTCTGCTCTTTGAGTTCCAGTGGCCTCTTTCAGCAACTTTGTTCCCCCTTCCGCAGAATATTTGCATACATAAGCTGTTCTCTACACCAGGACACAGCCTGTCTACACCGCCATCAACACTACCCTTCAAAACTAACAGTTGGTGCTTTTTCATCCTTCATCTCTCAGCTGGGTGGTCACTTCCTCAGGGACCACATGGCTCTCTTTTGCAGCACTTACCATCAATGTACTTTGCCATTAATTGGTATGATTTATTAGGTCATTATCTGCCTCCCCCTTTAGACTGTAAGCTTCATGAGACAGGGACTATCATTTTGCCCTTCATTAAATCACCTGGGCACTATGCTTAGCCAGTAGTAGGTGACCAGTAATTATTTTTTAATAAATGGCATACATTTAGGCATTTAGGTCATAATCAATAATGGTGGCTTATGTTAAAAAAAAATTTTAAGGCTCTGATCTCCATGGCCATTGCTGATGGGCCCAGGAGGTGGGCACCTGACCAGAGACCAGGTCAATCATTACCCTGTTCTGCATTTTTCTAGAACTGGTAATATTTTCTCTCTCTCTCTCTCTCTCTCTCTCTCTCTCTCTCTCTCTCTCTCTCTCTCAGCCAGAAGACCTGTAACTTGAGAGCTGTAGGTCATATTGCTTGCTGCTTATCAATATACATTCTCTCCTTCTTCCTTAGTAAGAGAACTTCAATTTTGGCTGAGCACATTGCCATTATAAACAAAAATACATATCCCGTTTGCCCTTGCAGCCAGGGGCCACGTGACCAATTTCTGACCAATGACATGCAAGGTAAGTATTATATGGAACTTCTGAGCAAGCACCCTAAAAGGGAGGGGCTCATGCCCTTCTGCCCTTCCATTTCTCCACCTCCTTCCAGACTGGAACTTGGATGAGATGGCTGGTCCTTTAGCAGCAATCATGAACCAGGAAGTGACCTTGAGAATGAGAACTCTGCTCTATATGGTAGCAGAAAGCTAAAAGGGACTGTGCCCCTAATGACCATGGAGCAGCCACCCCAGCCATGGACTTCTTACTTCTAATCCCTTTTTTTCATGAGAGGAAACACATTTGGGTGTTTCAACCCTCTGTTATCCGCCCTTGAACCCTCTGTTGCTAGAAGCCAAATAACAAGTCCCTGTTAACAGCCACGTTCTCCTCTTATAGAAATAATCCTTCCACCAAATGAGAGAGAGAAATAATCTCTGTACCCATTTTTCCCTGCAGTCTACAGTCAAGAGCCCCAGTTTTTATTAAGCTAATTCACATTGGCTTCCTGTCACTCTCAAACAATAGTTTTGATTTATACAATGAGACTAGTCTAGAATCTCAGACACAGAAGGGCCTTCAAAACTGACTATTAATTTAAAACATAATCAAACTGTTAATATTTATTGAATACTTACAATATGTTGGGAGCTGTTCTAAGGAGTTTACCTACATCATCTATTATCATTTATCCAACAACCCTACAAATTAGTTGCCATTATTACGCCAACTTTGCAGATTAGGAGACTGAGGCACAAAGGGTGACTGATCCAAGGCCACATCTAATAAGTGGTAGTACCACAATTTTAACCTAAGCAAGGTGCAGAACTGTAGAGGATGATCTGGTACCAAATTCCCCTTTTGTCTTCATTTTGGTTTCCTGATAGCAAAGTCTGAGACTTGAGTGCAGGTAGTTTGTTCAGGAGATGATACCAAGAAGCAGAAGTGAGGGGGCAGGAAAAATGAGACAGAGGGGGGTTAGTGAGGTTGCTGCTGTAGCCATGGTGGTTGGTACTGGTCTCTGAGAAGACAAACTTAAAACTTTTGTGCATAAAGGGACATTATCAAAAAGGGAAAAGACAACATGCAGAAGGGGAGAAAATATCTGGAAATCATATATCTGACAAGGGTTTACTATCCAGAACATATAAAGAACTACAACTCAACAACAAAAATGCAAACAACCCAATTAAAAATGGACAAAGGTCTTGAATAGACATTTCTCCAAAGAAGATAGAGAAATGGCCAATTACTTGAAGAGATGCTCAACATCATTAGCTACAAGGGCAGTGCAATTCTAAACCACAATATGGTGCCACTTCACACCACTAGGATGGCTATTATTAAAAAAACTGAAAATAACAAATATTAGCAAAGATGCAGAGAAATAGGAACCCTTGTACATTGTTGGTGGGAATGTATAACAGTGCAGCCACTGTGGAAAACGGTGTAACGGTTCCTCAGAATGTGAAACAGAATTCCATATGCCCTGGCAAGTCTACTCCTAGATACATACCCAAAAGAATTGAACACAGGGACTCAAAAAAGATATTTGAGTGTTCATAGCAACATTGTTCACAACAGTCGAGAGGTAGAAATAACCCGTTTCCATCAACAGATGAATATATGAACAAAATGTGCTGTAGCCATACAATGGAATACTATTCAGCTGGAAAAAGAAATGAAGTTGTGCTGCATGGATGAACCCTGAAGACATCGTGTTGAATGAAGTAAGCCAGACTCAAAAGGACAATAACATATGATTTTCCATATATGAAATACCTACAATAAGCAAATTTATAGAGACAGAAAGTAGATTACAAGTTACAAGGAGCTAGTGGGGAGGGGGGAGAATGGGGAGTTATTGCTTAATGAACTGATGAAAAAGTTGTGACAGTGGATGGTGGTGAATATTGTGAATGTAATTGACATCATTGAATTAGACATATATAAATGGTTAAAATGGGAAATTTTGTGTTGTATATGTTACCACAATAATTTTTTAAAACCACTGAATTTTACACTGTACAGGATGGATTTTATGATGTCTGAATTGTATCTCAACTCAAAAAGAAAAAAAGATGACAGAAAAAAAAAGAGATTTGATGTTACTTTTGTAGCACAGAAATCCCTTTGTTTTCCCAAGCCCTCAGGAAAGTCTTTTGCATACCCAAATGCCTCATGGGAGCAACTCTTTTAGTAAAAATGAAAGAGAAGGGGTAAGCACCACATCCAGGCCAACCTGCTAAGGTAGGAGCAGGGAGCCCAGGAGCAGGATGGGGAGAGCAGCTTCTAGGGCTTTTGGCTGCAAACAAAAAACATGGACTCTAGCTGGTTTGGGCAGTAACAGAATTTATTGATGTCCTGTTACTTATCTCCTTGGTTCACCTCTGAGGTCACCATAAGCAGACAGCTTCATGCCTCTGAGGCTTGCTCTGTTCAAGCGCAGGGCATCCCAGGAACACCAGAGATGTAATATTCCCGGGCAACCCTCAACCAGTGAGGGACAGGAGTGAAGGAATAGACAGTCAGCTCCCCTGTCCCTCAGAGGGACAGTCCTGATGCATAATGTACCTGGGTCTTCCCAGTTGCCCATCAAATTAACCAGTTCATTAAGTGCCTCTTCTTGGCATTTCTCTCAACCCCACTGCTTCTTGGAATCACTTCCTAGAGTGGATGGTGTTTTCCAACGATGGTCACAACAGCATCTCGCAAACTCTTTTAGAACTTTGCTGCTACTCCTATGTGCCCGAAAAAAAGAAAAAAAAAAAACGGTCTTAAACTTAATCCATTCCTGTGGAGATGAATCCATTGTAAATAGGATCTTTTGATGAGGTTGCTTCAGTTAAGGTGTGGCCCAACTCAGTCAGGATGGGTCTTACATAAGCAGAATGAAATTCAGTCAGAAAGAGAGAAAGCCATGGGAAGCAGGAAGTTGAAGGACAAGCAACCTGAATGGGAAGGGAGAAGCCAGGAGAGCCCACCATGTGTGCTGCCATGTGACAGAGGAGCCAAGGACCTACGAAAGCTGGCAGTCAGCTTTTGGGAAGAAAGCATCACCTTGATGATAGCTTGATTTGGACTTGATTTGGCCTCAAAACCGTGAGCTAATAAGTGTCCATTGTTTAAACCAACTCATTGCACAGTATTTGCTTAAACAGCCAAGGAAGCTAAAACACCTCCCATCAAGAGATTGTATATACATCCCTCTTCCCTTGAACCTAGGAGGGCTTGTGACATGGCAGAAATGATGCTCTAAGGCTTCCAAGACTAGACTGGAAAAGGTCATAAAGCTTCTGCCAGGCTCTCTTGGGCCTCTGCTCTTGGAACCCAGCTGTCATGCTAGAACGAAGCCCCGTCCACATGGAGAGGCCACGGGTAAGTGTTCTGGCCTATTGCCCTAGTTAAGGTCCCAGCCAACAGGCAATGTCATCCACCAGACATATAAGTGAAGACACTTCCGAATAACTCCAGCCCTGGCAGTCAGGTCACCCCCAGCTGTTGAATGAGTCAACCCCCAGCTGACTGCCCAGATATGGTGGAGAAGAGACAAGCAGTCCCCTAGTGTGCCCTGTATGAATTCCTGACCCACAGAATATCTGAGAGATAATAAAATAGTTGTATTATGCCACTAAATATTGAGATAGTTTGTTTTGCAGCAATATAACTAGAACATGTCCCAAATAAACTACCTGCACACCAGTCCTTCTCTCAGGGTCTACTTTTGGAGAGAGCCAAACTAAGACAAAAGGATTTGGGGTAGATCCCAGAATTTCTCCATTTAACAGCTTCTAGGCTTATATTAGTCCCAGTACAAGCTTCTTCCCAGCAAGAAGCTTAAGCCTGGGACTTACTGGTTTGGGGACAGACAGATCAATCATTGTGCTAATTGACCAGGCCTGGTCAGGTGGTCAGGTGCCTTCCTATGCAGGCAGTATCTGCCCCACTGACCACATAGTCCTGAGAGCGGGGAAAGGTGGGGAAAGGGAGAAGCCCCACAGGAAAACTGGGTTGCAGCTACCAGGCCTTGCCTGTTCTTTTCAGGCACCAGGGCCCATACATTTCACAGGAGGGTAAACCCTACTGAGCCGAGAGGTGAGTGCCAATCAAGTTAAGCCAGTCGGGTAATTCTACTCCCCTTGACAGGAATAGGTTTAAGGCATGGACATGGGATAGAATTCTTGCCAATGAGATGCAAGGAGAAGGTGGTGGGGGTTTTAGGAAGAGGCACTCCTAAAAAGAGGTACAAAAGGATGTCCTAACTTCTAGCTTTGAATGTTGTTGTGCAGTGATGTGCAGCCTGGAGCTACGGCAGCCATCTTGGCATCATGAAGGGCAAGCCTGAGAACAAAAGCCAGAACACAGAGCATGGTGGTACAGAAAAAACTGGAAAGAACCTGGATCTTTGATTATATTGTTGAACAGCCTCTTTACCAATTTTAGATACATCTACCTCCAAATATCTCATTGTTTGAGAAAACAAATCTGAATGTTTGAGCCATTTTGAGTTGGGCAAAGGTAACTTAACATACAGAACTTGGTACCAGGAGTGGGGGCCTCACTGGACATACTCTGATAAGAGACTGGGGTCAAATCTCCATTTTTCCATTCCAGAAGCTGTTCCCGTGCCTCTTATTTCCTATTATTCAGAAGTGGTTTTAGAAGGGACAGGTTCTCTCTTGAAATTCTCCAAGTGCCTGCAGCAATAATTTTGGGGCTGAGGTGTAACTGTCAGTTCTACTTCCTGAAACAAAATATGATTTCAGTGCTAACGTGGATAATATTCTGGAACTGCAGAAAGGGAAAGATTCAAGCCAAATTCAAAATGGCTTTAGTATTCTCAAACTTTGTAAGAGACTAAGAACTTAATGTGGATAATTTTCAATGACAAAATGGAATGTTAGACAATTTATGTTTTTGTACTAGGAAGGGCTCTCACATTCACGAGCACTTGTGTGCATCCTCCCAATTCACACATCAAAGTGGAGTGATGGACAGCATTAACCCATTTTACAAATGGGAGAAGTGGGGGTTCAGGTGTCACAGTAAACAAATGAAGGCTGTGTGGGGCCCCCTAGTCCACAGAGCTGTCCCCCTGGTGGGCACCATCTCTGGGTTTTCTCTAGTTGACAGCGGGAATATGCATTTTCCCACTACATTTGCAACCATGGTAGAAGGACAAAATCAGATGTGTCTGTCTTCAGCTGGGCCTGAGACTGTCCCACTTCCCTGTTTTGGCTTGAGCTGCTTCTGCAGCTGGAATGTTCTTTATATCCATCTTTTATTCAGTATTTTCTATGTACCAGGTACTCTGGTGCTTATTTTAATTTACTCCCCTTAGCAACCCTATGAAGTAGGTTTTTATTGTTCCCCCTTTCACCAAAGAAACAGAGGCACAGAGGAGATGAGTAATCCTCTCAGGTCACACAGCTGGTGAGTAGTCAAGTCAGGTTTCAAATCCAGGCCATCTAAATGATTCCAGAGCCTACACTCTATACTACCTCTCCCCCTCCAGGACCAAGCCATTTTCTGGTTTGAACGCCCCTCTCCAGGGAGCCTTTCCTGATACCTGCCTTTCCGTCAGCACCCTGGGTGCTCATGGTAAATCCAGTCACTTTGCTTGGTTACCACATGTAAGCACCTATTTAACCTCCACTCTGGCCTTCATCTGCCAGTACCTCTGAGTCCCTACAATCTCCCCACAATCTCCCCATAATCATTTTACAGAAGGCTGAGGCTCAGAGAGGCTAAGCAACTTGCCCAAGGACACAAAACTAGGGAGTCACTAGATGGAATCACCAGATTAGCATCATGTCATGGATGGTAATAAACACCTGGAATTTAAACCAGAAGCCTCTGCCTTCCTCCCCATGGTTCCAGGAGATATGGGTGCTGAACCTGGGGCCAAGGAGACAGGACTTTGAGCAGAAGGTGTGTGTCTGCAACGAAGTCGCCATGACCTCTGGCCGCAGCCTCAGTGGCCACATCTGTAAGCTGGAGTCGGTGGTTATGGGGCCCTGACTTTGCTTTCAGCGGCCTATCTCAGACCCACTTCCTCACCATGCCGCAAGGACAGGATGAGACGATCAGTGTGGAGCTGCAGGGCAGTGCCCACCTATTGTCAGCCACGCCGCAGGTGGGCACTGGTGACAGTTACTGTCAGTGGGGTGGGGCACCGGCTGGAGTCAGGCTGTCTGGATCTGTACCTTGGCCGTTTACTAGCCCCCTCACTTAACTTGTGTCTCTCAGTTTCCTCGTCTGTAAAAAGGGAATAATAAACTTACCTTGCAGGGTTTTTTGGGTTTTAAACAAGTTATCTGCATGCAAATGTTTACAACAGTGCCTGGTGCTGTCAGCACCAGACTCGTATTATTACGTAGTCGTTACTATTATCTCTACAGCTCCGACGGCTTCCTGCGGGTTTTGCCAACTCATCCTCTGTCAGCAGGTCGCGCCGCCGCCCCCTCCCGCGGACCTGAGTCACCCCCGGCCGCGCGTCTCCCACACTCCTTCCGCCGGCGACCTGCAAACTCACCCTGAGTCAGCCCGCCCCGGCGCTTCCACTCCCGGGAGGCGGCGCGGCGGAGGGGAGGCTGCGAGGCGCCCCCAGGCGGAGAGCAGGGGCCCGGCGCCCGGTCCAGCAGTGCCCGGGGCGCGAGGGGGCGTCGGGTGGGTGACGGCAGGGACGGGGATCTGACCCCTGCGGGGCCCGGGGGAAACGCGCTCTGCCGGGACCCCGGACCCCCGCCTGCCCGCGCGGAATGGTACGGCCCGGCCGGAGTTAAAGCCGCCGGGAGAGGCTGTGCGTCCTGCGACCCGCGGCGGTGGCAAGATGGGGCTGCGCGCGGGAGGAGCGCTAGGCAGGGCCGGGGCGGGCCGGGGGGCACCCGAGGGGCCTAGGAGGAGCGACGGCGCTCAGGGTGGCAGCATCCACTCGGGTTGCATCGCCGCGGTGCACAATGTGCCGCTGCGCGTGCTCATCCGGCCGCTGCCGTCGGTGCTAGATCCGGCCAAGGTGCAGAGCCTCGTGGACACGATCCGGGTGAGGCCCCGGGGAGGCCGGGAGGGAGGGCTCCGGGGGTGGGGAAGGTCGCGCTGGAGGCCAGACGGACTGCTTCCAGGGACTGCTTCCAGGCTCTGTCCTAGCTCAGCGTCTGCAGTGAGTGGTTGGGCCTCTCTCAGCTGTTTTCTCACCTGAGCAAGGAGAGGATTGGAGATCATTAAAATAACGATAGCTAACTCTTTCACAGAGTATGTGCTATAACTTCCTCATGCCTACCCTCTGAGGTAGATACCACTGTCCCTGTTTTACAGAAAAGGAAATTGAGGCACGGGAGGATTTAGCATCTCATCCAAAATCAGACCTTAGACAGTGGCAGAGCCAGTATTCACAGCTAGGCAGCCTGGCCTCAGTGCCCAGCTGCGTGGCCACTGCCCCATCTGGAGTCACTTCTGCCTGTGACAGTCAGTGGCAGTAGGACTGGGCATGTCATTTCTGCCGGGAGGGACTTGCCCGAACTGGAACTTCTAGGCAAGAAGGGTCACCTTGTCCCTATATCATTTCTGTGAGCCTGAGATTATAGTAAACATTTATTTGTTCATGTTTTACTGTCTGTCTTCCCCACTGCATGTGAACACAGGGGCTTTGTCATATCTTTTGGCTGTTTCCTCAACACCCAGCAGTGTGCCTGGCTATTTGAGAGAAAGAGAGAGGGAAGAGGGAAGGAAGGAGGAAGGAAAGGAGAGAGGACTATAGCCATGCATGCTCTCTCCCACCCTGGGGACTTTCTTGCCAGGAAAACACTTCTCTCTCTTCTTCACTGTTTCTGATTCCTCCTAGCTCTTCCTGTCTCAGTGTCATTGTCTTCCCTGACCCCCATACTAGGTTAGGGGCTCCCTGTGCTGCCCACCCCTGGCCACCTGCATGCTTACCAGCATAGCTAGGAACCCTCTGGGTTTTAGTGGCCTGCTGAGACACCTGTCATCCACACAAGGGCTGTCTGCTCTGTGACAGCAGGACCCCAGCCTGCCTTTGCTCACTGGCTAGATTTTCTGTGGCTACTGTAACAGATTACCACAAACATAGAGACTTAAAACCACACACATTTATTAAATTCTGGAGGTCAGAAGTCCAAAATAGATCTCTCTGGGCTAAATTGAGGTGTTGGTAGGTCTGCATTCCTTTCTGAAAGCTCTACAGAGGGACACCATTTCCTTGTCTTTTCCAGCTTATAGAGGCCACTCACATTCCTTGGCTCTTGGGCCCTTCCTCCATCTTCCCAGTCAGCAAGAGCAAGACGAGGCCTTCTCCTATCACATCACTCTGCCCTCCTCTTTAGCCTCCCTTTTCCACTTTTAAGGACCCTTGTGATTATTTTGAGCCCACTCAGACAATCCAGGACAATCTCCCCATCTTAAGATCCTTAACCCAATTATGTCTGCAAAGCCCCTATCCTTGTAATGGGACATATTTACAGGTTCTATGGACATCGTTGGGGGCCCATTATTCTGCCCACTCACCACGTGTGCCCCCAGCACCCAGTACAGGGCCTGGGGGCCAAACACCAGGGGCCAGGCACTGCTCACACCTCACATGTGCTCACTGAACCTCCCACAGCCCTCTGGTGTACTTATTCCCGTTTTACAAATGAGGGCAAATGATGCTCAGAGAGGCAAGGTCATTTCCTCAAGGTCCCCCTGCTGCTCTGGGAGTTGCTGAGATTTAAATTCAATTTGCTGGGTTCCAGTGCCCTGGCTCATAACCGCTGTGCCTTCCTGCTTGATAAGCACTTGTGGAATAAATGAATCTATCAAAGTGGCATAATAAGAGACAACATGTGGGCCGGTGGCAGGAGGCCTTTCAGGCAGCCATACTTAACACGGCCTCCCCAGTGAAATCCACCTCACATCCATCCCATCCTACCCCAGACTTCCCTGCTTAGTGGAGACCCCCCCATCCACTGGCGCTCAGGTCTCCAACAGGAAGTTGAATCACATTCTCTTTCTCTCACCCTCACGTTCATCCCTTCTTCAAGTCCCATCTGATCTGCCCCTAAAGATGTCTGAAATGTGTCTGCCTCTCTCTTACCCCACCATGCCCTCGTCCAGGCTGGCATCTTCTGCTGGATGGCTGCAGTAGCCTTGTCATTGTCCTCCCAGCTTCCCTCTTGTCCACCTCACAAACCTGTCCTCCCATGAAACTTGTTGCAGTGTGCATCATGTCTTGTCACCATCCCCTGTCTAAAACCCTCCAGGGCCTCCCTACTGCTCTTAGAAATAAAATCCACATTTCTCATGGTGCCCCACAGGACCCTGCATGGTCTGGCTCCTGCCATCCTCTTCACCTTCTCCTCGACCCCTTGTGTCCAGTCCAGTCCCTGGCTGTGCCTCCAACACAGTGAACTTATTCTGGCCTCAGTCCCTTTGCATTGCTGTTCCCTCTGCCTGGAATGCATTGCCCTCCGTGAGGTGGGTCTATTACATTCATCCTCATTTAATAGGTGCTGCAACTGAGGCACAAGAAGGCTAATTGCCCAAGGTCACATAACTGTTAAGTAGAAGAAGTGAGATTTGAACACAGTCCGTCGGGCTTTTACCCTAAGCTATTATGCCTTCTTATCCTTCCAAGAGGACTTCTCATTGTTGAGGTCTCTGCTCCACTGTCAATTTCAGAGAGGCCTTATGGTCCCCATCCCTGCCTGTGCTATTGTCTTCATAGCATTTATCATTCCCTAACATTCACTTGTGCACCCCTTCTGCCCCACTAGACTGCGACTCATGGCAGCAGGGGCAGTGCCTGCCTTGTTCCAGCTATACCATATTCTAGAACCCACAGTCTAGAACAGTGCCAGCTACATAGTATGTGTGTGATTTGTTGGCAGATGTTTAACAACATGGTCTCCAGGGGGGAAAAGCTCTGATTTGAAACATCTGCCAATTTCCTTGGTGTAAATGCTCTCACCATGACTGATTTTCAAGCTAGCAAGGTAATGCCAACCAGTTCACAAAAGTCCTGAAAATCTAACAGTCAGCCCTTATAAGCCAGTGTGAGCCGGCTCCAGCATCCCACTGGTAGAAGCTCGATACATGTTGACAACATCTGCTTTGCACAGTGCTGTGTTCAGCCACCCCTTGTCCCTTTCTCCCTAGGAGGACCCTGACAGCGTGCCCCCTATCGACGTCCTCTGGATCAAAGGGGCCCAAGGTGGTGACTACTTCTACTCCTTCGGGGGCTGCCATCGCTATGCAGCCTACCAGCAGCTCCAGCGAGAAACCATCCCTGCCAAGCTCGTGCAGTCCACCCTGTCGGACCTGAGGGTGTACCTGGGCGCGTCCACCCCTGACTTACAGTAACAGCCTCTTTGGCTCCTACCACCAAAATCCAAGAAGACTCACCTGGCCTCCAGCCAGCCAGGGCATCCGAAGGTGTGGCAGGGGTGCACTCTCTTTGCCTCTGGGGGAGATCTGACTCAAGGCACCCTGTTCACACTAGCTGCAAATCCTTGGACTTGCTTCCAAACAGGGAAGCCCAGTTCCCACCTCTCTGAAAACAGGATCAGTGCCTTGCACTAAGGGATTATTGGGAGAATTAAATGAGAAGGGAGATGGGGTTTGGAGGGCCACGTGCTGCTGGCTCCAAATTCCCCAGGGAAAGGAGCCTTCCTCATTTTCATCTTTATATACCATATTTTATGGAATACATTCGGCTGCAAGTATGGGAGAACCTGGGTTATAGTGACTTGAACAGGGAGGTCTGTTTTTTTTCATGTAACATGAAATCTGGAGGCAGATAGCTATTGGCATTGGTTCAGCAACACAGCCAAGTCAAAGTTCATGTCTGTGATTCTTTTGGCCTTTCCCTGGTCGTTTGTTACTTCGTGGTTGCAAGATGGCTGCTAACTTCCAGGAATCATGCCTGCATTCAAGGAGGGAAGGAAGGAGTGGGGGAAGAAGGACTGCTTCTATCAGAGCAGGTTTCTTGCTCTCCCCACTGCATATTTCCACTTTGGTCTCCTCGGCCCAAGCCAAGTACCATTGCCACCCCTCGCTGTAAAGAAAGCTTAAGACAGCAAGGAAAAAAATTATAATTGTCATGATCGGTAGACCAATCATGTTCCATCTTCTGGGACTGTCACTTGCTGCCTCCTGAGATAAATTGGGATCCTGTAACCAAGAGAGAAATAAGGTTTCAAGTATCAGCTAGCCTTTGCTGTGTAACAAACCATCCTAAAACCTACCAGTTATTTGCACACAATTCTGCGGGTTGGCAATTTGGGCTGGACTTTCCTGGGCAGTTCTGGTATCACCTGGGGTCACTCGGGCTGCAGTCAGCTGTCAGCTCAGCTGGGCTGCATGGCCTAGGATAGCCTTACTCACTTGTCTTGCAATTAGCAGGCCATTGGCTGGGGTGACTTGGTTCTCCTCTCCAGCAGGCTAACTCACCTCATTCACCTGATAGCCTCATGGTTCCAAGAGAGAGTGGAAGCTGCAAGCCTTCCTGAGTTCTAGACCCAGAACTGGTACAGCATGACTTTTGCTAAGTTCTTTTGATCAGAGCAAATCCCAAAGCTGGTCTAGATTCAAAAAGTGGTGGAACAGACTACACTTCTTGAGAGGAGTTGCTGCTAAGAGTTTGTGGCTGTTTCTAATCTGTCCCAAATGATTTGGGGTGGGCAAATATCTGTTCTCCTCCCCCACACACACACTCCTTTTCTCTCTCTTCTCTTGCACAGGGCCTCACTCTACCCTTCTGAAGCATTAAGACAGTATCTTGGCCCTCAAGGTCTGGGGGAATAAGTGATGGGGCAGGGGCCAGATCTCCCCAAGGGCCATGCTCTCTGCAGTTGGGGCATCTTTCATTGTCCAGCTGCAGTGGTGGGACATTCCAGAGAGGCTTCTGAGAATCAGGAGTCGCAGGTGGTGGGAGCTAGAGGAAGAGTCCAGAGTGAGACAGGCCTCTCCTTCTCACTGTCCTGCTGAGAGAACCCAGTCGCTTGTGTTTTTCAGCCCTCAGTTTCCTCAGCTCAATAATGACAATAGCTTTCCCACCATTCTCCATCTCAGGGAAAGATGACTGAGGTGACCAATAGAATTTGAAAGAGATGCAGTCCTAAATGCAATGTGGTATCCTGGATTAGATCTTGGAACAAAAAAAGGACATTAGGGAGGAAACCAGAAATCTGAAAAAGGTCTAGATTTTAGTGAATAGCAATGTACCAATGTCAGTCTCTTGGTTTTAACAAATGTACCATAGCTGGGGAAGATGTTGGAATTGCAGTTGGCTGAGTAAAGAGTATACAGGAACTTGCC
This sequence comes from Bradypus variegatus, assembly GCA_004027775.1. Lineage (NCBI taxonomy): Eukaryota > Metazoa > Chordata > Mammalia > Pilosa > Bradypodidae > Bradypus > Bradypus variegatus. The sequence goes on from PVKY010001238.1 coordinate 24,231, forward strand.
ATTACTTTTGCAGCTTTTTCTATAAATCTAAACATTTTTGAAACTGAAAAGTTTACTTAATTAAAGGAGGGAGGCATTCAATTGCTTTAGACCAGTTAGTTCTTCTCAAACTTCAGCAATTTGAAGGGTTTGGTAAACCCTCCACCCTCAGAGGGTCTGATTCAGGAGGTCTGGTGTGGGGGCCGAAGATTTGCTTTTCTAAGTTCTCAGGTGCTGCTAGTCCAGACCACAGGCTGAGAACCTCTGGTTTAGACTATATCAGTTACTTTCTGTTGTGACCCCCACCCCAGAAAGGAATGGAAAGACCCTTGGGCTGAGTCTCAGAAGAGTCGCTGTGCGACTGGGCAGGCCCCCCCCCTCCCTGGGCCTCATTCTTTCCAAGCTGTCAAATGAGTCATCCATCCCTAACGTTTGTGGCAAGGGTCAGGGAGGCTGAGGACATGCTTTGTGAACTGTGCTATCGCAAGGTGCCACATCTCCCTGAGTAATCAGTCCCCTCCTGTGCCCCTGGGGCTGAGGTGACTGTGAAGGTGCTTGGCCCTTACTGTAAGGACTTTCCCTGCTTGCAGATAAGACCCAAGCAGGCATTGCGAGGGGGTCTGTCACTCTGCTAGGCACCGGGAGGGGGTGCAGAACAGACGTGGAGTGGGAAGGCTTGATTCATCTTAAGAGGAGTCAGGTTCAAAGGGTATATAACCCTGTTGCTCTCAGTGGCATCTCAGGAGCTGCATTTCCCTACAGCACCGGCAGGTGGCGCAGCTTTCCCGCAGCTCCAGCTCGCCTGCAGAGCCACTGCAGTGGGCAGAAGGGGGCGGGTGGAGGGGCCTGGCTGAAGGAGATTGATCAGTTGTCCAGAGAAGCTGTGGGTTCAGGCCTGAGGGAGACACTTGGCTGGGCATGTGGGGTTTCAAGTTCTCTAAGTCTTGCTTTGTTGCTGTTGCCTGTGGCCTTGCACACAGCATGGCCTCTACCAGGCCTGATGCCCTGTCTACACTGGGGGTGCTGGGCCAGGAACTTGGGTCCAGTGAAAGGCCCCTCACGTACCTGGAGCCACCCCCCTTCACCATGGTAGATTTTTATTTTTTCACAAGTTAGGCTGTGAGTATATTATCCTCTTAAACATTAAAATACTAAATTATGAAATAAATTAAACATGAAATGTTAGAGGCAAACTGAAGCCCATCACGAGCCCCGGTCCTGGTTGTCCTTTTTGCCCTCCCTATTCCCGCAGCAACTGCCTTCCTTTTTTCTAACTTTGTAGTTGTGTCTGTGTCTGTGTGAGTAAGTAAAGATTGTTTATCTTTTTTAATGATTTTGCAGATTGCTTTTCTCCCTTGGCAATGTGCCCTAGCCATCTACCCCCATTGGTGCCATGCCCTCCTCCCAGAAGTCTCCCTCAATCTTGTGTCTGCTGGAATGTCACCTCCTCAGAGGGGCCTTCCGTGGCACATTGTCTAAAATAGCCCCCTGCCATCATTCTGTCCCCTTCCCTAGTTCTGGTTTCTCCATTGCGTCTCCTAAGCTCTCTGAAATTATTTCAGTGTTTGTATGCATCTTGCTACTAGAATAAGTTCTTGAGGCAGGAAATTGATCTGTAATATTTGTTGAATGAATGGATTCCGTGTTGGTCTAGCTCATTCTTTTTCATTGCCACTCAGTATTCCATAATATGAATGTGGCTATTTTTAAGTCCTTCAGTTAATGGACATTCGGGGCTTTGTGGCTATCTGCTGTTGTGTGCGTCCTCGGCCCTCTGTGCTCCCTCAGCTGTATACTTAGGAGTGGAACTGTCTGGCCACTGCGTGTATTCATTTCATCTTCTAAGATACTGGGAAATTGCTCTCCAAAGTGGCTGCACAAGTGCTACCCCTCCAGCAGAGTCTGGGAGACTGCTCTCCTTCCCGATCAGTGATTCTTAACCTTTTTTGTTCATGGACATGGGTGAGAATTTGAAGAAAACCACGAGTCCTTTCCCCAGAAAAAACAACTATTTGGAACAGTTTCTGGGGCCCCCTGAACTTGCCAGCCTCATCCTCCAGGGAACCCTATATCCCCTGTTTAGAAGCCTGATTGTCCCATTGTATGGATGGGAAGGCTGAAGGGAGTGTGAATGAATGGATGGAAGAGCACTTGTTTTGTGGGGGTGGAGGAGAATGTTCAGAAAAAACACCTACCTGGGCCCAGCCAGCCCTGCCCCACCAGGAGTGAGCCCAGAAGGACCCCTGAACCTAGGTCTGGGTAGTTCCACATGCCCATTCCGGCAAAACTCAGGCCATGCCCAACACACACACACACACACACACACCCAGGAAACAGTTGCTCTCAGCTCCCAGCAATTGGTAATCTGGTCCAGGCCTGCCACCTCCGAGTGTCCCTTCTGGTACCACCACACACTCACTGAGCACTTGCTGTGTGCCAGACACTAGGAAGGAGTTTAGTGCTGACCTAGGGTCCTTCTCATTGTGGGGAGCTCCAGTCTCTGCCCCTCCCTCAGAGCTAGATGGTGGGCTCAGCGTCCTCAACTGAAAAACGGGGTTAGTCAAGCCCAGTCCCCCAGTTGCTGGGCAGATTAAATTAGGGAAGGATGCTGAGTGCTTAGCTGAGATCAGTACAAGGGAAAGAGTTCTGAGGGTTATTTTAGTAGAAGGGAGGGAGGCAGAGGCTTAAACACTTGGGGTGTGGTGTCTACGGATCTGAAAGAGAATCCAGATAGGCAGGAATGAACAGGTCAGACATCTGTCTGGCCCAAGAACAGCAGGCCTCTCTGACAGCCGACCATCTTGCAAGTGGAGAAAAAGAGAGGAGTAGGATTGACTCCAGAAACTGGGGCCTGAGCCCCCAGGTGGGAGACAATGCTGCTGCAGCAGGGGCCATGGAGATGGAGAAGACCCTAAAGTCCTAGCAAGTCCTCCTTTGGGTTTATCTAAAATCTTGAGCTTCCTGTGCTTGCACGCTTCCAGGGATGGAGAACTCACTCCCCAGCTTGGCCACTTGCCCGCTGTGGGGAAGTCCCTGGTATTAGTTCCCTAGGGCTGCAGTAACAAATTGCAACTTGGTGGCATCAAACAAATTTATTTGGCCCGAAGTCCAAACTCAGGGTATTGGCAGAGCCATGCTCCCTCTGGAGGCTGTGGGGTAGGATCAGTACCTTGCCTCTTCCAGCTTCTGGTGGCTGCTGGGCTGGCCTACCCTGACTTGTGGCCATGTCTCTCCAAGCTATGCCTCTGTGGCCACATTGCCTAGCCCTCTTCTGTGTCACATCTCCCCTCTGCCTCCCTCTTATGATACATGTGATTGCATTTGGGGCCCACCCAAATAACCCGGGATAATCTCCCCATCTCAAGATCTGTAACTTAATCACATCTGCCAAAGTCCTTTTTTGCCTTATAAAAGTAACATTCACAGGTTCCCGGATTAGGACGTGGACATCAGCCTTTATTCAGGCTGCCACACCCTTCACCTCTCTAAGTCTCAGCTTCCCCACCCCTGGCTAAGTTTCCTGTTCTTCTAGCCGCCTGCCCCTAGTCCTTTCCTCACAATGCCCATAAGTGCTGCTGAATTTTCATTTCTTGTTTGCCGTTGGTCTTCCCCAACTGCACCTGGAAGCTTTGTGAACTCAGGAATCATGCAGGTCTCCATTAGGGGACTGGCATGTCTGAATTCTGTAGGCAGGATGCAAGTTGGAAACTCCAGTGAAAGTGAGGTTGCATTTTCCCAGGAGAAGCTGATTGCCTGAAGTAGAGGCAGAAATTCTTCTTTCTGACTTCTGAAGTCCTCAGTTCTGGCTTTCAAGACTGCCAACTGATTGGATGAAGAGACTCTCCTTATCCTTGAGAGCAATCTCTTGTTGATTGTAGATGCAATCAACTGACTATAGATGCAACTCCATCTATGAAATACCTTCCCAGTAAAGTAAGCAAGCCCAGTGCTTGCTTGACCAAACAACCGGACACCATACCCTAGCCAACTTGACATGTGAAATAAACCATTATATGGGTCCCCAAAGTACTTTGGAATGTGTTTCTGAATAAAAGAATGGAGCAGTGCATGTGTGCAGGTGCAGGGGTATGATGGACATTGTGGGACACTTGGTATCTAGTGTTCTCCCCTGGGGATTCCTTTACGGATCAGGCCAGAAAAACATCAAAGTGTACTGGGCACCTACTATGTCCCAGGTACTGTGGCCCCAATTTATGTAGGTCTTATTTAATTCCCACAACCACCCTATGAGCTGTTGACAATTGTTCTCCTCATTTCCAGATGAGAAAGTTGGGGTTCAAAGAGCAGTGACTTGGCCATGGTCCCAGAGAAGAAAGCAGAAGTTGGAGAGAGTTGGCTGGACCCAGTATCTGGGGAAGGAACCTAACCCTAACCCAACTCTGTATAGGGAGAGGTGGAGCTGCCGTTCGAGGGTTGGAATCCCTGTTCCAGCACTTCCTTAGCCTGCGGCGACGAAAGGGAGTGCTGTTATGGAAAGGCTCTCATCGCCATCGTCATTATCATCATCACTTTCACACTTGATACTCATGGTAGCCCCGAGGGGCGGACAAGGCAGAAATTATCCTCGCCTTTGAACCGACGGGTAAACTGAGGCCGGAAGTGGGGCAGCGATCGGCTGCAGAGCTGGGAGCCAGCGAAGCCGCGTTAATCCGCCCACACGCACGACCCCGCCGGCCCATCCGCCCGCCCTCCCAAGCGGCCCCTTCCCCCGGCCTGACCCCCGGCTCTGCCTGACAGATGACCTCAGCTGCCGCCAATCCATTGGTTCCAGCTCCCGGGGGCAGCGCAGAACAAAGCGCGCTTTGTGGCGGGGCCGTCCCCTCGCCCGGCGCGTCCGCCGCCGGGACCCCCTCCGGAACTCGGAGCGACGCCCCCCGTCCGACAGCCGTGTAATGTCTTCCAGGCCGCGCGGCTCCTTCCAGAGCCCAGAGAGCCGCGCTCGCCTCCCCCTGGAGGGGGCTCCCCAGGCCGCCCAGCCCACCCCTACCCCCACCCCCGCTTGGCCCCCCAGGCGCGGCGGGATTGGGGGGCGCTCCCAGCAGGAGGCCCTGCTGGCCGCCAACCTGACCCTGCGGAGGGAGCGAGAGGGCAGGGGGTCCCGGCTGCGGGTGCCAAGCACGTGCTGGCCCCTGATAACACCTGGCGCCACCACTGGCCGTGGAAAATACTAGTATTTTGTTTTTACTATTATTGTTGTTGTTACTGTTACAATTATTATTATGTGGCTGTGATGGGGAGTCACTTTAGATTCAGTCAGATCTGGGTTTGAATCTTGGCTTTGCCGCTTACTAGCTGTGAGACCTTGGTAAGTAAGTTCACCTCTCAGAGCAAAGGTAAATAGTAGCTAACATTCCCTGCCAGTAGCTGCTAAGTGTTTTCAGACTTTGCCTTAATTCACCTCACAGTGACCCAGGAGGGAGGAAATGTTCTTGTCCCTATTGTGCAGAGGTCACAGCTGTGTGGCCTGGACAGTACATTCGCCTCTCTGAGCCTCAGTTTTCTTGTCTTCAAAATGGGGACAAGCAGAGTAAGTCTCATTCACTCTTATTCTTGTCTCTTTCCAGATGAGGAAACACCCTCATCTGGACACCCACATGGGGCTGCCCCAAGAACCTCTGCCTTTTGAGGGTGCAGCTTATTTGGCCAGGGCTCCCATCTGCAGGAAGGGGAGGGAGGAGCAGGAGGAGGGTGTGTCTGGCCGCCGGGAGCCTCTGCCCTCCAGGGATGGAGGAGCCAGCACTGGAGTGAGACCATGCCCAGAGAGGGGTATAGAGGCCACGGAGGGGCTGGGCAGAGCTGGAAGTGCCTGTCTCCTGCCCCTCACACCTCCCCAGTGGTCCCTCAGTGTGCACTGAGCACCTACTGCACCAGGCCCCAGGGCCGTCAGAGTGCAGAGTACAAACACAAGAGATCCCTGTCCTCTTGAAGTCCAATGAAGAATCTTGGCTTTGCCACTTACTAGCTGTGAGACCTTGGTAAGCATGTATCAAATATAAGATGCAAATCCAGTAGTTGTAAGTGCTAAGAGGAAAAAGCAGGAGAAGGAGAAAGAATGAGATGGAAAATACTAGTTTGGCTAAAGTGGCCGGGCTTCTCTGAGGAGGGAGCATGGACCTGGTGAAGAGAGGGAGGAAGCCCAGTGGATGTTGGAGGGAAGAGTGTTCCAGGCACAGGGAACAGCTAGTGTAAGATCCGGAGGTGGGAGCCTGCTTGGAGAGTTCAAGAAACAGTAAGGAGGCCAGTGTGGCTGGGGCAGCTTGGGTGGGAGAAGGACTGGAGATGTGCAGGCCGTGATGTGAGAGAGAGGGGCCTTGTGGGAGGTGAAGACTTTGCCTTTTCCTCTGAGTGAGCTGGGAGCCATGTGAGGCTTTGAGCAGAGGAGGGACATGGTCTGGCTCCGGCTGCTGAGTGGAGCAGAGACAGGAAGGGGCTGCTGCTGCTGTCCAGGCCCCAGATGACAGCAGATTGGACCAGGGTGGAGAGAAGTAACCAAAATCCAGATGTGATTTGAAGATGGATCCCCAGGATTTGCCAGTGGATGGGGACTGGATTGGGGAGTGAGAGAGAGAAGAACTCGGTGACCCCCAACCTTTTTCACTAGCCATTTCCAGAATCTTCACTGCTGGCCAGGGGGTGAGCAGAGCCCTGGCATCCCCAAGGTGAATTCCATTGCACTCTGGGGGACTTGGCCAAGTGTAGGACACACAGTATGGCCTCCAGTTCCCCAAGATCACAATGAGGAGGTAAGGTTAGAAAAGTGTTTCTTAAATTTCCATCAAGTGCCACCTTCACGATTTGGGCCACTTGGGCCAGTGAGCTTGGCAATACCTTAAAGATTCTTCTGAATCTTTAAATCTATTTGCTTTTGTTTTACTAAAATAAAAGAATTTTAAAGGAAACTCAAGATAGCCAAGCCTGAGTAGCATGGAAAATGGGTATCATGCTGCATAAATAAATGTAGCTCTCCACATATAAATGTAAACACAACAATGCTACTAAATTCCTCCAGATCTGGCTGAGGCTGCTCTCTCTCTGCTAGCAAGTGTTGGTGAGACTGAGCCCATCAACCTGGGACTCTCTCCCTACAGGAATCAGGACTGCAAGAGATTGAAAAAGGACTAATTGTCTTGCTTTGGGTCCGCCTTTTCACTTTATTTAGCAACAGAAAGCAGTTATGACATACGGTCTTGTTTTAAATGCTTCCCAAATATAAATTCATTTATATATTGCAACAACCCCATGAGGTGATTACTATTATCCTTTCCGCTTTGTAGATGAGGAAACTGAGGCTCGGACAGGTGAAGTCCCGCTGCCTACAGTTGCACAGCAGGGATGAGGCAGAGCCAGGACTCAAACCCAGGCAGGTCATCTCAAGAAGCCACTCATTCAACCACCAAGCTATCACAACTAGAAAGGCTTCCTTTAATTTTAATTCAGTACATATTTATTGAGTGCCTACTCAATGTAAGTCATATCAAGTCACTCCCTTGCTTAAAAGTGTTGGAGGATCAAATTTAGGAAACAAACCCAGGCTCCTCACCATCAAGATCCTAAATGACCTGCCATCCCCCAGCTCATCCCAATGCAGCCTGGCTGGCCGCCTCACAGTTGTCTGTCACTTTCTGACCACTGGACCTTTGCACTTGCTAGTTCCCTGTCTAGAATGCCATTTCCCTGGTTCTTCCAGCCCCTTCTCATCTTTCAGTTCTCAGCTCAAATGTCACCTCCTCAGGGAGGCTTGCCCTGATTCCCCACCCCCCTAAATGTTCTCTCCAATATTCTCGCCCTGCTTTTTCCTTCACTTATTTTGTTTGTTTGTCCAAGTACATGTTCATTGTCCTGCTGCCTCACCAGGATGAAAGCTCTGTGCAAGCAGGGCCTCGTGGGCAGGACAGCTAAGCATCTGGGTTGAAAGACCTGGAGAAGAGCAGATTGGGGAGCCCATTTGGGCTGTCCCCAGGTAGTAGAGAAGATGTGTCTGTGGGTCAGGGGTTCTTCAGGAAGATCAGCTTAATATGAGTAAAGGTCCTTTCATGCAACCCTAGTGTTCAGACAATGGAAAGAGCTCATTAGATAGTGAGCTCTCCATCATAGGAGCTATGTAAGTTGAGATAGGACAACCACTGATTGGGACTGCTGGATATGTTGGAGCTGAATAGAATGAATTCCTACCATAGATGGCACAGGTGTTCATTCACTTGCTCATTTACCTGTTCATTCATTCTCTCCCATTTTTCCATGTATTCATTGACTCCGTGTTTCCCAAACTTTACTGTGTGATGGACAGCCTTCGTGACTTTGGCCACATCCACTTGGCATCTGTACTATTATTTACTTAATTTAAGGCTAACTTTAATTTAAATTTAAATACATGTATTTTTAAGGCATAATTTACATATGATAAAATGCATCCATTTTAAGTGTACAGCGCATTGCATTTTGACACATATGTGTACCTTTGTAACCACCACCATAGTCAAGGCATGAAACATTTCCATCACCCTCAAAAGTTCCTACATACCCCTTTGTGGTCAAGCCCCTATCACCACCTTGGTCCCAGGCAAGCATTTTATCAGAAAGTGCCAAACACTTCCAGTTTACATTCCCACCAGCAATATCCAAACATAAATGAAAAATCTGAATCCCTTACCACAAATAAAAGGTAACTGACCACAATGAATAAAATGGAAATAAAATAATATTCTCAAATTCTGTCTGGATGCTATTGTCTGCAGAATCCTGAGCCTGAAACTAACTCTCTCCAGGTTAAAAAAAGAGATCTGCTGGTGTTAGAAAGGTGTTACTGGCATCCTCGGAGACTTTCTCCTTGGACTATGAGAAGAACTGGGAGATATTGTACAAGGAATGACTTTCTCACTGTGGATTTACTGTTATTTAATACCTTGTTGCAGTTCATCCCACATTATTGCTTGTCTACTCCCAGTCCCCACCCCAGTGATGTGGGTTCCACATTTAGGAACCATGGCAGTTCCTCATTTCCCTTGCATCCACTAACTCATTCATTCATTCACTCATTTATTCATTCATATGACACCAGCTCTGGGCCAACTATTGGGGCTACAGAGAAAAACTATGTGCCAGGCACTGTGTCAGTCTAGAAGGTGGCATAGTGCCTGGCACATAGTGGGCCCTGAGCAAATATCTGTTGAATGGGTTGTTATGGAATGAAAGACATGCATACCCATATCCCCCATGATAATCTAAGTCATTGCTCTATCAGAGTCTGCCTGGAGCAACCAAGGAAGGCTTCCCAGAGGAGGCAGCCTTTCAGCAAAAATTTTACAGAGTTCATTCTCCTTCCATTCATTTGATAGCTAGGGAAAGGGAGGCACAGAGAGGTAAAGTGACTTTCTCAAAGCCACACAGGAAGAGGAGAGGAAAAGGGAGAGAAGAGCTGGACCCAGGACTCAGAGCCCCAGCCCACCATTTCCCATAAGGGCTGGGTCAAGTCCCAGATAAGCAGCCAGGAACACAGGCCTGGGAAGGATGCTCCCAGGCCTTGAGTCTGGAATCCATTTGCTCTGGCCCAGCAATGTTTTCCCAGAGAGAAGTGGGAGGCCCTCGATCTGCTCCTCCCAGTCCACCCACCCCCCCACACACACACCATCTGCTCCCTGTTTATTTATTTATACTTAAGTCTCACCTCCCAACCCTGC
>PVKY010001239.1:0-33897 GCA_004027775.1 Bradypus variegatus
CTCCCAGCGCGCACGCGCCGGCCCAGGGGGTCCCGGCCCGCGCCCCTCCGCGCTGCGCACGCGCGAGCTCCAGCGCCCCTCGCGCCGCTGGGGGGGACCCGGACGCGCCGGGCGCAGGGAGGGCCGGGTCCGCCGGGGCGGGCGGCCACAGGGGCAGCTGGCGGCGGCGCCCGGCGGGTCGTCTCGCTGCAGCCCGAGGACGGGCGCGGCCGGACGCGGGAGGGGACGCCAGGCCCCGCCCCGGCTCCTCGCCCCCGCCATCCGCGCCGTTTCGCGCGCTGGGCTCCTGACGTTAGCGCGGCGAAGGCCAATCGGCGCGGCCGGTGGGCGCCCCGCCCCGAGGCGGCCCCGGCCCTCAGCTGCTCGCATGATTCCTGCGGGCCCGGCCCGTAGGCACCCGGCGGGGCGGGCCGGGTGCGCAGACGTTCCGGCTCCCGGACCCTCCACGGAGCGGCCCCGGCGCCTCGCGCCCTCCAGCCCCGCGCGCCCATGCTCTCCACGCGGCCCCCGCACCCTCGGGCACACCCAGGACGCCCAGCGGCCCCCGCGGCGCGCGTGACCTGTCCAAGGTGCTGCCGAGCTGGGCACGCGGGAGCCGGCGCGCCCCCACGCCCGGGGGTGATCTATCAGCTCGACTCTCCCAGGGCGCAGCAGAGCGCCCCAGGATGCCCAGGCATCTCTGGGAATGCCTGACCCGCCCAGCGCCCTCGGGCTTGCCCTGCCCTTTGAGTCAACTCGCTCCAAGTGTGGACTTTGAATGCACACCCTCGGCGCCGCCCAGGACTGGCGGGAAGCAGGAGGGGAAGGGAGGCGGGAGGCTCGGGGAGAAAGGTCTCCCCGGCAATGCCCGCACCGTCTGCGCTGAGCGGGCCCCGGACGGCCTCCGAATTCTGCATAGCCCCGCCCACAGCAGGCTCTTCCTCCTCCTCCCCAGGATCCGTCCCCCAGCCCTGGGAGCTCGCTGTCCCCGGCCTCTTCCTTCCGTGCGGCTCTTCCAAACTCCGGGCGTGAACGCCCTTCATTTGGATGAACAACCCAACCTTCCGCTCCGGTACCCTTATTTCCATACCCCACCCGCCCGCCACGTAAGAACTTGCCGAGGCCTCTAATAAAATAGATCCTTTATTTAAAGTCTGTAGCTGGTCTTCTGACCAATTTTGTTGACCCCTGACCTCTTCTTGAGGGGAGCTACCTGGGACCTTCCCAAGAGGGACCCCGAAAGTAGCGACCCCGCCCCACCCGGGCCAGTGTTCCTGGGCTGGGTCCCTCATGCAATTTGGGTTCCACCCTCTGGACCCCGAGTCAGGCCCAGGTCCCGTTAGAGCACCAGATGCTTCCCCGAGTGACTAGAGGAGCCCGTAAGGAGGCGGAAGACTGAGGTAGGGTGCGAAAGGGCATGTCAAGTGTCCATCCTGCTGGCCGAGGGTTCCACGACCCTGCAGGTCCCAAGTCAGAGACCGGAGATGAGCGACCGCAGGGAGCTCTGGCTGGAGGCGCTCAGGGCCCGGTAGCCCGCGGCTGGGCTCTCAGCCTGGGAGTCTCCAGGGGGACAGGGCAGAGGCACCCCTCGGGGCCGGCGGTACCACACGGCCCAGCTGCTCCCGGGGCCCCGGGAAGGCCCCAACGCCAGAGGCCCCTTCCCCGGAGCCAGCAGACAGGTCCTAGAGGGGTAGCAGACGTCAGCCAGACCCGACCCAAAATGGCCTCCTGCATCCCTGCTCCAACGGCGACCCCAAGCCCGACTTCCTGCGTGGATCCAAAGCCTGGCTCCCTCCAGACCGCAGGAGTTCCTCCCCAGCCCCGTAGTTCGATGGGGCCCTAGACTCCCCCCAGGGGGACCGAGGTGTCCAGGTGCCCGGCGCGAAGTGCACCCTCAGGCCCTGCCCAGCGCCCGCACCTTCCGCGCAGCACGCGCAGCAGAGAGAGGAGCAGCAGCAGCACCGAGACGGCGGTCACCGTCGAGAAGACCCGGCCTGCGGGGACACGGGCGCAGTGAGGCCAGAGCCCTCTGGGGGCCGCGCCCCAAACGCCCTTCCGCCCCGTTTGCCCGCCTCACCCCCCGCTGCGGCCTCCGGAGTCCCGGGTCGGGGGCTGCAGCTCACGTTGGCTTCGTCCGGGGGCGCCGCGGGCGTCTGGCCCGCGCCCTTGGGAGACGCCTGCTCCTCGGCGGCCTCCTGCAGCCCTGCGGAGAGGGGTGTGAGGGCCCGGCGCAGGGGCGCGGGAGGGCGCGGGGCGGGGGGGAGGGCCTCACCGCGGTAGGTGAGCGCGAAGCCCTGCGCGTGGCCGCGCGCGTCGCTGCGGAAGGTGAGCAGAAGCGCGGCGGGCCGCAGGCGCAGGGGCCCGGGCGGCGGCGGGCGGGAGCCGTCGAAGGCGCGCAGCAGGCGGCCCGAGGCGGCGTCGCGCAGCTCCAGCCGGTCGCGCGAGTCGGCCAGCTCGAAGAGGCGGAAGGTGAGCTCCAGGGCGGCGCCCGGAGGGCCCAGTGCCCAGCTGCAGTTGCGGTCCGGCCCGTACTCGTCCGGGAAGTCCGGGGAGTAGATAACGCCCTGAGGCGCCGTCCAGTTCCCCTGGCAGGAGCCCACCGACACTGCGGGCGGCGAGGGGGTCGGGACCCGGCGGCCGGTGGGACCCCCACCCCCCGGCTTCGCGGGACGAGTCCACGCCTATGTCCCGCCGCGGGCACAGCGAGGCCCCAGCCACGGTCGCGCCTAGTTCCCCCCTCAGGCCCCGCCCCTGCCTCGGGCCGCCCCTCCCCGGATCCCGCCCCCTCCACCGGGGCTGCGCCCAGCCGACTCCCCGCCTCGCCCGGGCCCCTCCGCGTCTCACCTTCGTAGATGCCCAGGCGCCCGTCGCCGCCGCACAGCTGGCCCGGGTGCCCGAAGCAGATCTGGTCACAGTCGATGGCCGGGGCCGGACGTCCCCGGGCTAGGTCGCTCTCAGAGCCGCAGAAGCAGGCGTAGCCGGCCTCGACGCCCGCCAGCTGAGAGCACAGACCGGTGACCCCGGGGGCAGGGGCTCCGGGGAGGGGGGGGCCGGAAGGGGGACCGCGGCGGGGGGGTTCAGGAATCAGTGTCAAGTTCCGGAGGCAGAGCCGGGCCCCCGGGTGGTACCTGGTAGCCCTTCAGGCGGCAGAAGCGCAGGCAGACCTGGACCGTGAGCCTCGTGGAGGTGCCGCTGGGGCCGCTGAGCGCCGGGGGCGCCCCGGAGTCCACGAAGCAGCCCAGGTACCCCGGCACTGAGGGGGGAGCAGATCAGGCTCGGCGCCTCCTAAGGTGGCACCCACCCCACCCCCGTCCCTCTGGGCCAGCTCACTGTGGCACGTGGGGATGTCGCAGTAACGCCAGTAGATGCCCTCCTCCGTCTCGGCCACGTAGCACCACGGCTGCACGTCCCCGTCTGGGTTCCTGCCGGGGTGGGGGGAGGTGGTCGGCGTCTCATGGCCCCAAGAGCCCCACATCCCAGGCCCAGACCCCACGGCCTAGGCAGTGCGAGTTGGAGATTATTCGTCGGCTCCTCTTGGTTCTCGTGCAAATTCTAACTTTCCCCATGTGCGTCCGGAAGTCGACTTCCGAGTGGGAAGTGGGTAAAGGGGGCCCTGAGGGCTGTTTATAGGTTTATAGGTTTTCAGCCCTTGCTAGGAGAAAGCCCCATATAGGAGGACTTCGAGACCCTCTGTGATGTTCGGCCCCCACCCAGCAGTCGGCCTCAGTCTCGCCCCTGGCCTCAGAACCCCGCTTTAAGGCAGAAATGGGGAGCCTTGAGCTTTGCTGGTCCGCAGAGAACCCAGACCGCCCACTTAGCTTGCCCCCTGGAACCGCAGGACCCAAACCCGCCCTCCCCCACTAGAAGCCACCCACTCGCAAGGGACCTTCGAGTGCCAGGCCTGGTCCCCCTCTGCTGGCCCTGACCGGCAGCCCTGCCGAAGCTGGACGCCGGAGGCCCGTCCCTCGCCGGCCAAGGTCTGCCCGCCCCGCCCGGACCCCGCCCCTCACCGGCAGAAGTTGTGCTCTCCCAGCCCCCAGTGGCCCTGGGGGTCGCTGGCGCTGCTGTAGCTGTGCTGCTGCGTCTGGTCCCAGAAGAGGCACGGGCGGCCGTCCCCGTGCGGGCCCGTGCGGTTTTGGTGGCCGCGATAATCGGCGCCGTTTACCTGGAAGCACTCGGACAGGCCTGCGGCGCGACGGCGGGGCTGGGGGCTGGGGGTGCGGACCCTCGCCGGCCCCCTCCCCGGCCCCCGGCGCCCGCCCCTGCGGGGTCGCTCGGGCTGCCCAGCTGCTCCCGCCACCTGCTCCGCCCCTCCCCATCCTCGGGGGACCGGCCCGGGGAACGGAGGCTGGGGAGGGGGTGGCGTCAACGGCGGGCCGCGGGCCGGGACTCACCTGGGCTGTGCAGGCTCCCGGCGGACGCTCCGCGCGGCCGCAGCAGCGGGAGGAGGAGGAGGAGGCCCCGCAGGGCGCTTGTCCCCATCGCCCTCCACCAAGGAGAGGTCGCCCCAGCCGGGGTCGCTCAGGGGTCTCCCAGGTGACCTGGGGGGCCGTTGTCTTCTGTCCCTCTGTCCTTGTCCCACTCGCGTGGAGGGCACTCTGGCCGGAGAAGTATCTCCGGAGGGACAGGCCTTTGCTTCTGGGGTCTCTGTCCCTACCTGGGAGCCTGTGCCTGGGGGCGTCCTCCTCGGCCCCTCTGCTCTCTGGTCGCGCCTCGGCCTCGGCATCCGCCCCCTCCCGCCGCGCTTGGCTCTCTGCGCTCCCGGGCCCCGGTCTCCGACGCGATGGCTCCCGCCCCCCGCGCGTCCCTCCGCGGGTCCCTCCCCCGGGTCCCTCCTTCCCCGAGAGGGAGGCGAGAAGCCCCGCCCGGGACTGGAGCGCAGGCAGCAGGTCCAGACGCCTCTGCGCCCGCCCCCTGGGAGCCCCGGCGCCCCGGAGCGCGCCTCCTCGCCCCCTCCCCCTTCTCAGGGTCCCTGCGGTTTCCCGCGGGTGGGCCTGCAGAGGGGCGCAGCCCAGGCAGGCAGCCCCTAACTGGGGTCATAGACGGCCTCCTCCCGCGACCGCAGCGCCCCCCACTCCCCGGAGTCACCCGGTCTCGAGCACCCTCACTCACCGGTGCACACAGCCTCAGTCGCCCACGCAACCCTCTCCCGATCCTCACGCGCCTTCCCCCCTCCCCAGGTCACCAGGAGGTGGTGTCCCTCCCGCGCCCGCCCCCGGAGACAGGCGGGAACCGTGGACGCTCGGGTCCCGGACGGGCAGGGGCAGCTGGCGTCTGGGGAGGAAAGCAGCTGCGCCCAGGTCCCCTCCCTCCCAGGACCCCAGCCCAGGCTCGCCGGAGCCCCCGCCGCGCCGTGGAATTCCCCGAGCGGCGCCCCCACCTGGCGGGCAGGGGGCGGGGAGCAGGCCCGGGCAGGCGTGGGGGGAATTCCCCGCCCCTTCCCCCGGCCGCGGTTCCTCTGATCTCCCCGCGCGGCCCCCGGGGCTTGGGGGAGGCTGGCGCAGGTGCGTGGGAGGGCGGGGGCTGGGGAGCAGGCGGGAAGCGGCGGGGGGCCCGGGGCGCCCGTCTATGACCCCACCCCGGCTCCCAGCCAGAGCCCCCTGCCCCCACGTCCAGCCTCCCCACCCCTGCCCAGGCGCCTGCCAGGCTGTCCCACGGAGGACATGTCCCCGCCCCCCTAGCCCCTCCCCACCCAGTCCCCCAGCAGATGGAGAGGCAAGATGGGGGCACAGGGATGACCCCCACCCCGTGCGGCCAGGGTGCGGGCGGCAGTGGTCGGACCCGCCGGGACTTCGCACTCAGTGCCTGGCACCAATGCCCCTCGGGCTGGGGAGGTGGGCTTGTGGGGACCCCAGGGCTGTGCCTGGTACCAGGCCACGAGTTTCCTGCGCCTCCGACCTGCACGAGGAACCCTCCTGATGCCGCCAAAGAGGGAGCAGCCGGTGGCCTTCCCGGGGTCTCCCCGCTGTGGCCCATGACTGCAGGGCTGGCTCAGGGGGCAGTGGCAGGCATGGTCCTGGGCTCCGACCCACGGAAAGTGGCTTCTCACACACATACCCCAGCCTGTGGGTGGGACGCCACAGTGGAGGTGGGAGGGAGGTGAGGTGGGGGCAGGGGTGACCACGGCCCCTCGGGCAGAACTGGATCAGTGGGGTGGTGGCGGCAGAAGTGCAGCTGGAGAGGACAGTCCTGCTGGGCCCCAGGACTGCCCCTCTGCCCCATCCCCTGGTCTCCTGGCCTGCAAAGGGGGTGTTGCAGGAGAGGGAGAAAGTGCTCAGTGTCGAGACTCGGGGTACTGATATGGGGGTCCCCACCGCATGCTCCAAGTCCCCACAGAACCTCGGAGAACTGAGGGAGGCCTCAACTCCGTCTCCAGCAGCCTCCCCGGCAGCGCGACGCCCTGTGTGCTGGAAGCAGCACCCCCCCGTCCCGCAGGGGGCTGGCAGCTCAGGGTTGGAGCACAACTTGCCCCGGGTCACAGCTGTGGAGGCAGGAGCGGGTTCAGACTCAGCTTGTCTGGTCCCAGCGCTGCACGAGGACGCCTGCGCCACCTGCCCCGTTTCAGGGGTCCCTCTGGGCACCCAGTGTCCCCAGCCTTTCCACACCTGGCCACCACTCCATGCCCTTGCCGTGAGCTGACAGGCCCAGGGGCTCGCACTCGGTGCCCAGAGCAGATTGTCCAGCTGCTCATTTCACAGATGGGGAGACCAAGGCTGAGAGGGCAGGGGTCAGGGGTCAGCCAGCTCAAGGTCACCAAGGCCAGCCTGTCTCCAGGGCTTCCCTCCCCCCAAGACCCTGACTATGCAGACGTAGGGCGCTGCATTGCCTTGTCACCTCCAAGGGTGCAGGTTCGTGGCCCGGGGGGGGAGAAGGGAGGCCAGCGCTGGGGTGCGGGAGGTAAAATGAGGGTCTGGGGCGGGCCTTGCCCTTCCCTCCTCGGGGCACAGCTCCTGATTGCACCAGACTCCCCGGTGTGTGTGGGGGAGACAGTGAAAGGTAGGGGCCTCAGGTGAGGACAGGGGCCAGGCCATTTTGTCCCCACTGCCCTCCTGGGAAAGGGGGAGTGCAGGGCCGCGTGGGCAGGTTGGAGCCTGTGAACCTGGGGTCTCTGTGTCTGAGTCAGGACCCCCTGGGAGCTCCCCACAGGTGGCTCAGCCACGCTTGCTTTCCTTTCTAGTCTCATCTTCCTACAGGGGCTCAGGTTCCCTTTGGGGTCCACCCCTCATGGGAGGGGCAGGGCAGGCCACCCAGGCAAGTCGGGGCACAGGAAATGTTTTGGATCCAGCCAAGTCGCCTGGAGCTGCTGGGCAGGCCTGGGAGTGGGGTGTGCACCAGGTGGGTCTTTTCTCAGGGTTCCCTGTTCTGGGGTGAAGGCAGGGAGAGGGGGCCTGGGAGGGAGGGCAGGGCCTCCTAGACCCCTAGGAGATCCTTGAGGCAGCCATCCCCGAGTGCATAGGGACCCCCAGTCTTGACCCTCTCCCTGGTCCCACACTGCTGCCCTGTGCTCCCCAGAGGCACTGTGACCCCAGGACTGCCTCACACCCCCCTCTGCCTGCCTTGTGTTCCCCAAGGCTGGCACCTCCATGGCCCTTGTCGCCGGTGGCCATGGGACTGGGTGTGGGAAGAGCTGCTGCCTTCCCCAGTGGCAGCCCACCACCTGCAGCTGGTCAGAAATGCAGATTCCCAGGCCTGGCCTGGCCCCTCCTGAATCAGAGCCTGCATTGAACACCATCCCTGGCTGTCTGGTACCCAAGCTAAGGTTCGGAAAGATGCGGGCCCCTCTCAGCTCTGGCTGTCCCCCTTCACCCGCTGAATTGAGGAGGCCCCCAGACCCAAGAGGATGCAGAAGGAGCCGGATCCCTGGACGGCCCGTGGAAGGCTGCTCTGCCTGGGCAGGAGCAGGCGGGTAGTGCCCTAACCGCTGGGGCGCGGAGGGCTGCTTGCTACAGCAGCTGGCACAACACACCTTCCTGGGCACACCGCCACCCACCCAGCCACCCACCTCTTGTCTCCCCCTTCCTCGCTGCCACCTCCCCGGTGGAGGCCACTGTCTTCCCTCGCCCAGACCAACCTCAGCTCCCCTCTCCAGTCCAATCCCCTCCCAGCAGTCAGAATCATTAAAAAAAAAAATTAAATCAGATTGAGTCATTGTCCTGATAAAAACTCCCACAAATGCCTCTTCCCATCTGGGTTCAGCGGCTCCGCCTGAGCTCAGGGGTGTGTCCGTGGGTCTGCCCAGCTCAGTGTTCCCGTGGAGGGCCCAGGAGGGGACCACAAAGGACAGCTTTGCAGGTTGGGGCGTCTGTCAGATGTCTCCTCCCTGAATGAGCCTGGGAACAGTTTCATTTTCCATCTCGGGTGGGAGTGGGGAGCAGGCTGTTCCCCGAGGATGCAGGGCCCTGTGGGGCTGGGGTGAGTGTGGTTTGGGGACCAGGACCCCAACAGGTCAGGAACCTGCCAGAAATAACTGGTGTGGGATGCAGCTCCTGTCCCCGCAGTCCCTGGCTCTGCCTCCCTCTCCCCCAGCCCCCCAGCAAAGGGCTGCAGACGTCCGTGGGGTTCCCCATGGGCCTCGGTGCTGCTCGCGTTGGCCAGCCACTGCCTCAAAGAGGGGCCACCCCTCACCCACCCCCCTCAGCCCGCGGCATCCCCCACTGCCAGCCGCTCCCTCCTCGCATTGCTTCCTGCCCCTCAGGCCAGCAGATCCACAAGGGGGGCCCGCTGCCAGGGCTGGCCCCAAGCCCCCAGCCTGGGTGAGAGGCAGTGGGAACCCCCTCTGCCCACCCCACCGTCCCCTGAGGGCTCTGAGTGCACCAGAAAGACCCCCTCAGCTCTAGTTAGAAGGAGCTCACCTGGGTCTCTAGCCCCAGCACTGCGGAGGATATTGTCCCAGCACATAGCAAGGGCTCAAAATCTCCGGTAAAGGCGCGAGTGAGTTACTGAATGAACACGTGAGGGCAAGGCAGCACGGACGTGGGAGGGAGGGACAGACAGGAGGACAGGGTTGGCCCCTTCTGTGGCCTCCTGCCAGGCAGCTTCTCCCCAGGGCCAGCCTGAGCCTTTGGCCCTTCCCTGGAGCCCAGAGGCCACAGAGGTTCTGCTACCACCCCCACCCCCCACCCTGGGCTGGAGCTGGGACACCCACCCTTGGCGGTCCCCTGTCCCGCCCCTGGGTTGCTGGTGAAGGTCAGACCCGGCAGAGGGGAAGGGCGGGTCTGCCCAGTGGGCCTGGGAGCTGGGCCCTGGCACCCCTGACTGCCCTCCCCCAGCCACCAGGAGACACTGCTCTGTCCCTGACCCACTCCCCCCAAGGAGGCCCGAGGCGTGGGGAAGGACAGGGCTCTGCACGGACTAGTCTGGGGTCACGAGCTGGCAGAGGTGAGGCCTGGCGGCGACCCCTCCCAGGGGCCAGCACGCCACAGGCCAGCCGCCCCAGCCCCAGGGCCACATGAGGGCTGATCGGAGCCAGAGCTAGGAGTTGTGGAAGGCAGGCTTCTAAGGTGACCCCCAAGACACACACTCCCCTTTCCCCAGCCCGCACCCACCGGAGGGCACGCCCTGTATGATCCCCTCCCGATGGGTGTGAACAGGGCATGTGAGTAGAACGGATCTCATTCCCGTGATTAGGGTACCCCATATAGCCAAGGCAAAGGTACTTTTATGGATGTAATTAAGGTCCCCATCGGTTGACTTGGAGTTAATCAAACGGGAGATCTCTGCTGGGTGGGCCTCACCTAGTCAGGTGAGCCCTTTACCAGAGACCCCGCGGGCTCCGTGCTCACCCGATTGCGGGCCGAGGTCACAGCCAGCGTCGACGGCGGCGGGGGAGTCGCGCGTTACCCGGGACGCGGCGCAGGGGACTTTCCTTGGCGACAGGGGCCCTCAGGCCGGGAGCAGCCAGCGGGTTCGCGCCTCCTCGCACGCCTGGCGCGGACCCTCCGCGGCGCCGCTCCCCTCGGGCCGGGTGACTGGCCTCTGCCCGGCTTCGTGGGGGCCGCTGTAGCTCAAAAGCACGTGGACCTACCTACAGGGCGCTGTAAAATGGGGTTTATTGGGGGAAGCGCAGACGCGGGGACCGTGGGAGAGCGCGCAAGGCGCCGCTCGCCGCACCCACAGGACGGGGAGGAGAAACACCACGTAACAAGAAGCTGGCGGCAGCGGCGGCGGCCTTGTTAGCAAGCGGGGCGCTCCCGGGACCACTGGCCGGCGCTCTGCCCCTGCGGGGGACGGAGTGAGCTCCCGGTGCCGACCACCCGCCCTCCGGTGCTTCCGCGACGGGTCCCTAGTCCGCGAGGCCGGCGGTGCGGCTGCCCGGAGCCCCAGGAGACGTGCCCGCCGTGGCGATGATGGGTCCTGGGCTTAATTTGAGTTGGGAAACAGCAGATGAAAGGGCAGAAGGCTGTGGTGAGGCCCGGGGTGTGGCCTTGTCTGCTGACTGTGGGGGACCGCGTGCTCTGGTGGCAGGTGGCCCGAGGACCTGGGGCCACAGCTCAGTGTGGCAAGCCAGGAGCCTCCCCAGGCCTGCCCCACCTCGCTGGAAGCGGCCCACCGGGAAGGCCCCGCAGGTCAGCGGATGCTCTGGAAACGGACAGGAGCTTGCGGCAGGAGCCGCACAGGCTGGGACCGGGGAAGGGGGTCTGTCCAGTGGCCCTCCCGGGGGTCTTCCGTGGGTGAGGACGGAGCGGGCAGCTGCTGCCCTTCCCTGCCCGGCGCAGCTGCCAGCTCGGAGCACTGCTCTCCCAGCCTGAGAGCAGGGAGCACTCCAGTGGGAGCTTGCGTGAGGAAATCGACGCCTTTGGAAGAGTGAAAAAATGTTGGTCAAGCAAAAGCTAAGTGGACGGGAAGTGCCGGGTCCTCTGTAGCCACGAGCTTCCTTCAGGCCTGGTGGTACGCATGGTTCCTCCACTTAGGTGGGAGGGAGGTTCTGCGTCACTGCGACTCGCTGTCTATTTTTATATCTTTGATTTTCCTGATTGCAAAAAAACACACATTCATTATGAAAATTTGACCACGACACAGGTAGACAACACAGAAGGTTACAGAACCCTGAAATCCTTTTCCTTGGAGATAACTATTTACTAGACCAATTTTTTTATACATGCACACAGCAAGTACATAGAAAATGAGATGGTTCCGTTCGTGTGGTTTGGGAATCCCTGCTTTCTACCCGAGCTTGTCCTGCAGAGAACATGGCCAACACTCCAGGGGAGCTCCCTCTCCTGCCCCTCAAGTCACCGGGGCCACAAGCCAGGCACTCACAGCCTGGCCTTTCCAAGATGAACATAAATTTCTCCTTTATGAGCGTGGTGGTTTAAGAAATGTGCACAAATTCTTTGCTAATTTCCCACTCAAGAGGAGGAGCCTAATCCCCCTCCCCCGAGGGGGGGCGGGCAGCTCTAGGAGACAAACCCACACGCCTACAACGTACCCCGGGAAGGCATCGTTCAGCGTCTCGTAGTGCATTAGTGTCCCGTTGTCACCACAATCAGCTCAGAACAATTGCCTCACCCCACAAGGAAGCTCTGCACCACTAGCAGGCACCCCATCTTCCCCTAAACAGCACACCCCCTTCCCAGCCCGTGGCAACCACTAATCTGTATGCTGTTTATAGATTTTCCTCTTCTGGTCATTTCTCATAAATGGAATCACACAATATTTGTCTGAATGTGGCTTTTTCCACACAACTCAACGTTTTCAAGGCCCATCGGTGTTGCAGCTTGGGTCAGCACTTCCTTTTAGGCTGAAGAGTATTCCAGTGGATGGATGGAGCATCCTCTTTTATCCACTGATCATCTGCTGGGCTTTCCAGTTGTTTCCACTTCTTGGCTATTATGAATAGTGCCACTATGAACTTTCCAGAACAAGTTTCTGCCTAGGAGTGGAACTGCTGGGCTGCCTTTCTGAGGAATTGCTGGTGTTTTCCAAGGTGGCTCCACCACTTTATGTTCCCACCACAGTGGGTGAGGGCTCCGTTTCCCCACGTCCTCACCAACACCTGCTCTTATACGTCTTTTTGATCCCAGGCCTCCTCCTGGGTGTGGGGTGGAATCCCATGTGGTTTTGATTTGCATTTCCCTGATAGCGTATGACACTGAGCATCTTTTCGGGTGTTTATTGGCCATTTGTAGATTTTCTTTGGACAAATATCTATTCGAGTCCTTTGCTCATTTCAAAAACTGGGTTATTTGCTTATTTATTATTGAGTCATAAAAATTCTTTGTATTTTTTTAAATACATCCTTTATTAGATATGTGATCTGCAACCATTTTCTCCCGTTCTTGTGGGTTATCATTTCACTTTCTTGATGTATCCTTTGATGCACAAAAGTCTTTAATTTTGATGAAGTTGAATTTATCTATTTCTTCTTTGGTTCTTTGCACTTTTGGTGTCATATCTAGGAAAGGTTTGCCTAACCCAAGATTATCAAAATTTACTCCTTTTTTTTTTGAAGAGTTTTATAACTTTAGCTCTTACATTTACGTCAATGAACCATTTAGAGTTAATTTCTGTATATGGGGCAACTTCATTCTTCTGCATTGGCTATTCAGCTGTCCCAGCCACCATTTATTGAAAAGACTATTCTTTCTCCATTCTATGGTCTTAGCATCCTTGTCAAAAATCAAATGACCGACAGAGTACAGGGATGGTAGCACAACACTGTGATGAATGAATTACCAGCGCTGAATTTTTGTAGTAAATTGGAAAATGTTAAGTTGTATATATCTTATCACTATTTTTTTTTTAAATCAGTTGACCACAATTACGAAGGCTCATTCCACTGATCTATTTTTCTATCCTTATGTCATGGTACCACTCCATCTGGATTACTGTTGTTTTAGGTAAGTTGTAAAATTGAGAAATGCGAGTCTTTCAATTCCGTTCTTTTTCAGTAGTATCTGGGTCCCTTGAGTTTCTTCATGAATTTTAGACTCAGTCTGTCAATTTCTGCAAGAAAGCCAGCTGGGATTTGGATTAGGGACCGAGTTAATCTGTAGATCAATCTGGGAAGTACTGCTATCTTAACAGTATTAAGTCTTCCAATCCTTGAACATGGTATATCCCACTGTTAACTTAGGTCTTTTTTTAAACTTCTTTCAGAAATGCTATGTAGTTTTCAGAGTACAAGTTTTGTATTTCTTTTTTTATACTTATTCCTAAATATTTTTATTCTTTTTGGTGCGATTGTATAGAATTGTTTTCTTAATTTCATGTTTGGATTGTTCTTTTCAAAGTGTATAGAAATACAATTGACTTCTGTATATTGATATGGTCCCCTGCAACCTGCTGAACTAGTTTATTCTTTCTAATAGTTTCTTAGTATATCCCTGTACCAGTTTGGATGTATTATGGCCTCCCAAATGCCATCATCTTTGATGTAATCTTGTGGGGACAGATGTGTTAGTGTTGATTAGGTTAGAACCTATTTGTTCAGTGTTTCCATGGAGATGTGACTCAATTAACTGTGGGTGAGATCTTTCATTGGATTATTTCTATGGAGGTGTTGCCCCACCCATTCCGGGTGGGTCTTTATTGGATCAGTGGAGTACTTTAAAAAGAGCCACACAGACCCAGAGGTAGAGAAGCTGTGAGTGACACTTTGGAGAGCAACTGAAAGTGGTATTTTGGAGAAGCTGCAGCTGAGAGACACATTTTGAGGAGGTTTGTTGGAAGCTGACACTGACATTTTGGAGAATGCCATTTTGAAACGCAACGTGGGAGCAAGCAGACACCAGCCACATGCCTTCTGAGCTAACAGAGGTTTTCCAGATGCCAATAGCCTTTCTCCAGTGAAGGTACATTGTTGATGGATACTTTATGGCCTTAAGACTGTAACTGTGTAACTGAATAAACCCCCTTTATAAAAGCCCCCTTTATAAAAGCTGATGTGCCAGTTTGAATATATTGTGTCCCCCAAATGCCATTATCCTTGATGTCATCTTGTGTGGGCAGACGTTATCAGTTTTGAGTAGATTTCTTTGAGTGTTTCTTTGGAGATGCACCCCACCCAACTGTAGGTGATAACTCTGATGAGATATTCCCATGGAGGCATGGCCCCAACCATTCACGGTGGGCCTTGATCAGTGGAACCACATAAATGAGCTGACTCAAAGAGAAGGAACTCAGTGCAGCTATGAGTGACGTTTTGAAGAGGAGCAAGCTTGCTAGAGAGGAACGTCCTGGGAGAAAGCCATTTTGAAACCAGAACTTTGGAGCAGACACCAGCCACATGCCTTCCCAGCTAACAGAGGTTTTCCGGACACCATTGGCCATCCTCCAGTGAAGGTACCCGACTGCTGATGTGTTACCTTGGACACTTTGTGGCCTTAAGATTGTAACTGTGTAACCAAATAAACCCCCTTTATAAAAGCTGATCCATTTCTGGTGTTTTGCATTCCAGCAGCATTAGCAAACTAGAACAGCTAATATTTTGCTTAACAGTAGCGTTAGCAAACTGGAACAGTCCCTTAGGATTTCCTATATATAAGACCATGTCACCTCCAAATAGAGACTGTTTTACTTCTTTCTCTCCAATATGGATGTCTTTTATTTCTTTGTCTTGTCTAATTGTCTTGGCTAGAAGCTCCAGGACAACACTGAACAGAAGTGGCCAGAGTGGAAATCCTTTTGTTATTCTTGATCTTAGTGTTTAGTCTTTCACTATTAAACATGATGACAGTTGTAGGCTTTCCACAGATGTTCTATATCAAGTTGAGGAAGTTCCCTTCTATTCCTAGTTCACTGAGGGTTTTTATTGTGAAAGGGTGTTGGATATTGTCAGATGCTTTTTCTGTGTCTGTTGTGATGGTCCTATGGCTTTTTCCTTTATTCTATTGATATGGTATGCTGGGGTCCCCAAGACTACCCCAGGTTCTGTGAAATTGCTGGAAGGACTCACAGGACTTACCATACATCATACTCAAGGCAAAGATTTATTAGAGGGAGAAGATTCCAACCAAAACCAGCCAAGGGAAAAGTCACAGGAGGTGACATCCAGAGGAAGCCAAGGGCAAACTTCCAGCAGAGGCACGCAGGATGTGCTTAATTCCTCCAACACGTGTGAAGTACTGTCTACCAGGGAGGCTCCCCAGGGCCGAGGACTCCAGGGGGGCTCCTGGGGGTCAGTCACAGAGGCACAGAGAGCCTGGGCGCCTGAGGGATCACAATGCCAACCTCTCGGAAGAAAAGCCAGTGGTCAGCAAAACCACAGGATATAGATCAGGCCGCTGAGCCACTCGCCAACGAGTCCCAGGATGCCGGCCAAGAGCTGACCTTGCAAGCCATCCCAAGGACAGTAACTTGGGTCTCCTATGTCAAGTCTGCTCTGCACATTATTACATTAACTGATTTTAGGATATGAAGCCAATCTTGTGTTCCTGGGATAAACCCGACTTGGTCATGGTATATAATCCTTCTCTGTGTGTTGGAGGGGCAACACCTCATAGAAATAATCCAGTGAAAGGACTCACCCACAGTTAATTGAGTCCCATCTCCATGGAAACACCAATAGGTTCTAACCTAATCAACACTAATACGTCTGCCTCCACAAGATTCAGTTGGCTAGTGGTCTGTTGAGGATGTCTGCACCTGTTTTCACAGGAGATACTGGTCCATGGTTTCCTTTTCTTGTGATGCCTTTGTCTGGATTTGTGCCAGGGTATCAGGGTAATGCTAGCCTTCTAGAGTAAGTTGGGAATTGTTCCTTCCTCTTCTATTTTTTGGAGGAGTTTGTGAAGACTTGGCATTAATTCTTATTTAAATGCTTGGTAGGATTCAGCAGTGAAGCCATCAGGGTCTGAGCTTTTCTTTTTGGGAGGTTTTTAAATTACTAATTCAATCTCTTTATTTATTATAGGTCTATCTAGATATTCTTTGTTCTTCAGTCAGTTTCAGTAGTTTGTGTCTTTTTAGGCATTTTCCCATTTAATTTATCTACTTGGTTGGCAAATGGTTGTTCATAGTATTCCTTTATAATTCTTATTTCCATGAAGTAGGTAGTGGTGTGCCATTTTCATTCCTGACTTTAAGACTTGAGTCTCCTCTGTTTTCTTGGTCAGGCTAGCTAAAGTTTTGTCAATTTTGTTGCTCTTTTTGAAGAACAACTTTTGGTTTTGTTGATTTTCTTCATTATTCTTCTGGCCTCTATTTCATTAATTCTTTTTTCTTTTTTGCATTCCAATAAAACTTCATTTATAAAAACAGGTGGTGGGTGGATCTGGGCCCCAGGCCCTAGTTGGGACCCTGAATGGTTATCACCCATCCTATAAGAGGTTCCTTAAAACGTGCTGGGCAGGCCAGGGGAACATGGTGGTTTCTTGTATTAACATTCACACAAACAGTACACTTCTGCCTCTGATATGAATCATGTTTTAAGGTTTAACTAAATGGACACACAAATATTTTTCCAAGTGCTATTCAAACATATGTTATCATCATTCTTTTCTCTTCTCTCAGTTTCTTCAAAAACGGTGCCAATATTCATTCGTTCTGGTGAGGTTTTCAGTGACGAGTGACAGGAAGTGAGGTAGGTAGTTTATGGGGAAGAGAGGATTACTTTTCCGACTGAAGTGGTTCACGGGTCCCCAGTGAACCTCTATTCCCCAATGAACCTCTGTTCGTTGGCAAGCTGTCCAAAAGAAACATGACACGTTATCCAGTGGGTTCAGGTGATGTAAGACCCTGGATCCTCTGTCCAGCACATAATTCTGAATTTCAGCAGAGCCAATGCAAGCTCCTGTTTCTGGAGGGCAGCAAAGATTTCACAATTTTTACAAAGAAGATTGTGCCAGCTGCAGGGTGGAATGGGGTGAATGGTGGGTTGATATGACATTAACTTCTGCTTTAATCTTTATTATTTCCTTCCTTCTGCCTGCTTTAGGTTTAGTTTGCTCTTCTTTTACTAGCGTCTCAAGGTAGAAGTTGAAATTATTGATTTGAGATCTTTTCTTTAATAAAAATGTTTACAGTTAATAGATTTCTGTCTACACACTGCTTTTGCTGCATTTCATTCATTTCAAAGTATTTTCTAATTTCCCTTGGGACTTCTTCTTTGACCCACTGGTTATTTAGGAATGTGCTTAGTTTCCACAAAGTTGTAAATTTCCCAAGTTTCTTTGTTATTGATTTCTAATTTTACCCCATTGTAGTCAGAGAACACACTCTGTATGATTTCAGTCCATTTACATTATGGGGCTTGTTTTATGGCCTGGCACACGGTCTGCCCTGGAGGAGGGTCCATGTGGCTTGGGGAGAACTGCTGCTGTTAGGGACGGCTTCCTTCTTGCTCTGCTGTCTCCCGGATAACTCACACTGCGGGGAGCTAGCTGCCTGGTCCTGAAGACCCCCAAGCGTCCTAATGAGAGGTCCGTGTGGTAAGGCACCGTGGCCTCCAGCCCAGAGCTGCAGAGGTGAAGGCACCATCCTGGAAGTGGAGCCCCTGCCCCAGTCAAGCCTTCAGACCACACAGTCTCCCAGGAGCCCTGAGCAGCACCCAGCACCCCAAAGTCTCCACCCATAGAAACTGTGAGATGCAGTAAACATTTGCATTTTAAGCCACTGAGTTTTGGGGTAAGTTGAGACACAGTAGGTAACTAATACAATTACCCAAACATCTGCTGGCTTTCAGGAGCACAAGTCTTGAAGCACAGTTGAACTTCAGGTAGAAGTTTTGTCTTTTCTGAGAAAAAAAAATTGAAAACATGGATTAACACTTCTTTTCTTGTTGAAACTGACAGAACCAATGACGCACACCTTTCACTGATGAACTCAGGGCTTTGAGGATAAAGAAAACCAACCGGAAGGACTCTGATTTGGGGAGTCATTGGGGATTCTGGTTTTCTAACACCCCGAACGGCCTGTGCCTGGTTGCGTAAGCTACTCGAGGCCCGTAAGAGTCAGTCTTCAGCCCTTGTCATCGAAAGGACTGGGAGCCAGCTGGATATCAGAGATGACACGCCCATCACCGTGTCAAAGGCAAACCACAGCTCCCACTGCTTAAGCCCAATAGTGGCTTTCTCCTGAAATCTCCCTTTTCCTTCTTTAGCAGAAATCAAGTTTCTTTTGGCTGACTTATGTACTTTAGATTCATTTCTGTTTTTCAAGACGTGGTTCTTAATAGCCACGTGATGTGAATTCTTACAATGCTTTGTAAAAGCTGATTTAATATTCTGTTTAAGTGAAGATAACTCACTTTCAACTCTAGAAAATTAATAACTTGCACAACTCTGTGTGTGCCCCTGTGTCTGCACGTGTTTGTGTGTGTGTGTTTGCACACACATACACACGAGCATCCTCTTCTGGGGCAATCTATATTTTTCATAAGATTGTCAAAGGAGACTACGGTCTGTAAAAAAGTTAGTAACTCTTATCACAAAAGAAAGATGAGAAAAGGGTAGCTAAAGGTTGGGACAGATTATGTGCATTTTCTGGATAAGAAGGAGCCAATAGAGAGAAGCTGAAGATTCTAGAAAGAGGGCTGGGCCAGGCCATGAAGCTCTCAGAGTGTGCCTGATCATGAAGGCCCCCGTCCCCAGGGCCCTCTCCTACCCCGAGCCCCCGCCACCGCCCCTCTGCACCTGGTCCCTCCTGCTGGGCCGGGCCAGGGCACCGCTCGCGCTGCCTCAGGGCCTCCAGGCCCACCAGGTCGGGCGGGTGGCAGTGTCCCCGCATCACGGTCACCCGCTGGCCCTGGGAGATGGCCCTACTGCGGCAGCCCAGCCGGGCCTGGTCCCGGCACATCCAGTACACCTTCTCCCTGGCCGCCTTCTCCTTCCTGTAGAGGAACGAGTCGTACACCAGGAACCTGCCCCCCAGGGACGTCCTCAGGAACTCCAGAGGCCGGAGGGGGCCTGCGGAGAAAGTGACAGTCAGTGGGTATCTGGAGCCCAGGAAAATGCAACCCCCAAGAGGATCCACTCTGCTGCCTGCCCTGCTGGGCCCGGGCTGCAGACGCTCCCACCTGCCAGCCCCTCAGAGGCAGGCCAGCCGCCCCCTGCCCGCGGGCTCCTCCGCTCCCTGCCGAGGCCTCTCTGTCCCAACCCTGGCTGCCGCCCTTGATTGGGGGAACCCCAGCGAGGATGGCTGGGTCCCCGTGGGAGGCCCGGCTGGGCCTGGCTCCCTGCCCACCCACTCTCGGCCAGCTGGCGGCTGCCTGACTCTCTCTCTGGAGACTTCTACAAACCTGGACTGAAGGGCTGGGGCAGCCACACCAAACCATGGGAAGGGGAAGCTGCTGGTCCAGGTGGGGTCGGGGGAGAGAGAGGACAGGCAGACAGACACCAGAGAGCCCAGAGAGGGGGAGACCAAGTGGGGCCGGCTGCTTATCCAGACGTCCCCCCAAACACAGGGGCCCAGCACTTCCTGCCGCTGCCCAAGTGCAACCCCGACTCCCACCCCTTTCACAGCGGCTGAGAGCTTCTCCCGCTGACAGCCTGTCCCAGACGCCCCAACACCTGCCCTCAGCCTCAAGCCCAGTGGACAGACGGACGTGGCATCACTGGACTCCACTGGACCTGAGCCGTGGCAGGGATGGGGGTGGTTCTGGAAGGTGGTCTCTGGGCTGGGGGCTGGGGCGTGGGCCCTGCCTTCCCCGCTCCCCGCACCTGGGCCTTCCCACTGCGCTGGGCCGGGGCGCTGCTCGCGCTGCCTCAGGGCCTCCAGGCCACCCAGGTCGGGCGGGTGGCAGTGTCCCCGCATCACGGTCACCCGCTGGCCCTGGGTGATGGCCCGGCTGCGGCAGCCCATGCGGGCCTGGTCCCGGCACGTCCAGTACACCTTCTCCCCGGCTGCCTTCTCCCGCCGGTACAGGAACGAGTCGTAGACCAGGAAGCTGCCGCCCAGGGGCGTCCTCAGGAACTCGGGGCCTCCTGCGGGGAAGCCAGAGCCGGGCAGGGCTGGAGACCCGGGAGCTCATCTGGGAGCAGAGTGAGGTGGGGTTCAGAGCAGGTAGGGGTGAGACGTGGGCCAAGGGCTGCGGGGAGCAGGCAGGAAGGTGGGGCTGTCTTGTGGAGCTGGGGTTGGGGGGCTGGCAGTGACTGTGCCCTTCTACTCCAAGGGCTCCCTCCCGTCCCTCCAGGGGACCCCACAGGTGGCCAGGACAGCCTGGGGAGTGGTTGGCACACCCAGACAGCAGCAGAGGCCCTGAGAGGGGAGGGACAGTTGACCCCAGAGGAACTACAAAAAAGCAGGGGAGACCGAGGAGGAGGGGTGCAGAGGGGTGGAGCCCAGGAGGTGGGAGGACATCTGCAGTGCAGCAGCCAGGGGCTCCCTACCTGACGGACAAAGGGGAGCAAGCTGCGTGAACGGTGAAGTTACCTGCTTCCTCCTGCACCTACTAGAATGTCAGCCAAGGGTCAAAGGGCCCATGTGACAGTTGGGGGTGTGGGGGTGTGGCAGGAGACCAGAGGACACCCAGGGGATTTAGAGCCTGCAGGAGAAGCTGTACCACAGCAAGTCGGACCCAGCTGCTGGGCCTGGGAGGCTCCGAGGCGGGGTCCTCTGAAGGGGGGTCCAGAGAAGGCCCCACAGGGGAGCCCGGGGTGAGGGCTGGCAGGAAGAGCAGGTGAAGCAGCCGGGCTGGGAGGGGGTGCTTTCCCAGCTGAGGGTGGGATGAGATCCGAGTGGGGGCTCCCCGCCCCTTTTCCTGCCAAGTCCCAGAATGCCGGCAGCCAGACTTATCCACCAGACAGGGGGTCCTCCTGGGGACACCCACCAGCCCAGGGAGACCCATGGATGCAGACTTGGGGTCCCGCCCTGGAAACACTGCTCCCGGAGCATCGCCTGCAGTCAGCCCCGTGGGCAGCTGTGCCCAGCTGGCCGGGGCCTCAGCTTGGATGTGAGCGGCCAGCCCAGGGTCAGCAGACATTTGAGAAAAGTGCTGGCCTGAGACTGAGGCCAGAGCGAGCAAATGGAGAAAAGGCATGGGGGAGGCCGGGGCTGCGGCTGGAGGACACTGGAAGGCAGGCAGAGGACACTTGACGTGAGGGCAGAACTAACGCTACCCAGAAGGGCTGGGCGCGGGCCGGGGCTCCCGGAGGGACGTACAGCCGGGACCTGTTCAATGACCTCACTGCGGTGACGAAGAAGCAAAGTTTTATGGCCGAAGATGGATTCGCAATGGGTGTGCAGAAAACAAGGCAAATGAGTAAAGCAGCTGTTGAGCTGCAGAGGAAGCAAAAAGCTGAGGGAGAAAGTGGAGTCTGGGCTTGCAGCCTGGCCATGAACTGTTGTGGATAACATGAAATCCGAGAAAATGGGCAATGACCAGAGTGAGGGGACAGGGGCAGTGGATAAGAACTAAATCCTTATTTTCTCTTGTTTTAGATTGATCGTGATGAGGAAATTGGAAAACTGGTGATAACAGTACAAACCTGATCTAAGAGATGAGAAACAACCCAGAACCAACAGAAAGAGCTCAATGTGGTAATTCAGAGCGGGGACCCTGCACTGCCTCCAGGTACAAAAAACAAGATGAAAATGGAATAGAGTCAGAGACGAAAAGAACAGGTTTCAAGGTGGAGGAAAGGTGGCACCCAACAGGCCCTGAAGGCGACTCTTGTGACTCAGAAACTGCAGGTTTGGGAATCCCTCTCGAGAGGCAAGTGGCTGTGGCAGGAATGAAGATGTGGGTTCAGACGCAGGCGGGGACAGTAGCTTTCACATTATCCAAGCATGAGGGTGGGAGCACCAAGGCCACCTGGGGGCTGACCAGGTGGAGGAGTAAGCTGGGGAGATGACGAAACCACAGGGCTGAGGCCTGGTTACAGGTCCCTGCAGGATGGACGACTACAGGTTCTAGAACAGCTGGAGGAGGGGAGAAGTGGGGGACAGGAAAGAGCCCCTCCACCAGCCTTTAACCACCTAAAATGTGGGCCACGCTTGGTACTGGAAACTGTAAAAGCCAGGAGCCCGCTTCTTGCGCAATTAACTTCCCCTGTGAATGCGACAGATTCTTAAAAAAAAAAAGAGGAGGAGGAGGAGGGAGGTGGAGAAAAGAGGGCAAGTGGGTTTATCACAGGCTGCTGGGCTTTCAGAGAGTTCGGGCCTGAGCCAGAGGGAAGACACCACCTGCGGGAGAGCAGGGCCCCCGGGCACAGGAGTGAGATGAGGAGAGGGCCCTCGCTCCTTCCGGAAGGTTCTGGTGAGGAAAGGGGGCTGTCTGGGTATCCTGCCTGTTCCGAGGCTCCACTGAGGGCCCCCCACCACCCCCGGTACCTGGGCTCCCCCGCTGGGCCAGGCCGGGGCGCCGCTCGCGCTGCCTCAGGGCCTCCAGGCCACCCAGGTCGGGCGGGTGGCAGTGTCCCCGCATCACGGTCACCCGCTGGCCCTGGGTGATGGCCCGGCTGCGGCAGCCCATGCGGGCCTGGTCCCGGCACGTCCAGTACACCTTCTCCCCGGCTGCCTTCTCCCGCCGGTACAGGAACGAGTCGTAGACCAGGAAGCTGCCGCCCAGGGGCGTCCTCAGGAACTCGGGGCCTCCTGCAGGGAAGCCAGAGCCGGGCAGGGCTGGAGACCCGGGAGGTGGGCACGTTGGCCACAAGTGCCACCCGCTGCCACGGCTGGGGGAGTCAGTGAGGTCCAGAGGACAGAGGCTCACCCCCATCCGGGTCCTCCTCCTCCTCCTCCTCGGCAGGGGCTCCCTGCAGGGCCTGGGGCTGCTCTCTGACCGTGGCTCGCTTCCCGGGTCTGGGCCTCGTGAGGGTCAGGGGCCCGGGGCCCCTGCAGTAGAGCAGACTGCCCACGCCCCGCAATAGCTGGTCCACGTGTGCTGGGCCGCCTGGCTGGGCCTGCGGTGTCTCCGTGGCCTTCTCCTGCTGCCGCCGGGCCTGCAGGCCCTCGACATCGGGCCGGTGGCTGTGCCCCCGCATCACGGTGACGCGCTGGCCTTGGGTGATGGCCCGGCTGCGGCAGCCGTGCAGCACGTGGTCCCGGCACGTCCAGTAGACCTTGTCCCCCACAGCCTTCTCCCGCTTGTACAGGAACGACTCGTGCACCAGGAAGCTTCCGCCGTAGCACGTCCTCAGGAACTCCAGGGGCCGGGGCCCCCCTGCGGAGGGAAGGGGTGCCGGGAGGGTTGTTGTCGGAGTTGGGGCAGGGGGGGCACGGCACACTCCCTGGAGACCACGGCCGGGTGGTGATAAAGGGGAGGCCACGGGGCTTTCTCCCCCACAGCTGCCATCTGCTGCGGCTCCGTGGCTGGCAGGCACAGGGGCCCCAGGCGAGCTCCCGCTGAGCTCCCAGTGACCCAGAGAGGAGCAGCCCGTCCCCTCCCCACCTTCAGGTACACAGACCCAGGCTCACGGGGCTGAACCCCAAGTTCAAGGCCACACTCCCACCCCCAGGGTGGCCCCACCTGCGGCCTGCCCGCTTGGTCAGTCCTGGCCATGCATTTTGGTTTTAGGGTTTGTTTTCAAAAGTCAACTATTTTCTGCATAAGTAATGCATGCACATGGCATAAAATTCAAACAGTGCCAAAAAATTCACAGGGAAAAGTAAATCTCCCCAGGACCAGGCAGCCACTGCCTTGAGCCTTTTGGGGGCAGCCCTTTGGGAGACAGCCCTGTCACACCAACAGCCATGAAGACTCTTCCTCACCATCTCTGCTGGGTGCTGCGAGCCCTTCACAGGCCTTCCACACGCCCTCCCCAACAGACCCCCGCCATCCCTGCCATCCCCCATTGCTGTCGGGAGGAAGCTCCTGCGATGGCAGCCAAGCACATTTTCAGAGGCTTCGAGGCTACTGTGAGGTGTGGCTGGGATTTGAATCTGGAGCCCAAAGCCCAAGATTCTTCCACTAGACTGTCCTCCCCAAACTTCAGTGACTCCCAGAATCAGACTTATGGGCCCCATACCACAGCCTGCTGAACCAAAAAACTGCAAAAGGACCTGGGATGCCTGGGCTTTCCAGAGTCTTCCGGAGCCTTCTGGGGCCTTCCAGGGCTGTGGATCTATCCCAGGGACTTAGCAGTTGGTGGGACGTGTTCATATTTTTAAAAGTCCTTCTGACCTTGAGAACGTTTCATAAAGGCCCCGGTTCCCAGCTCCCCCGGGAGGTAGGCTGCAGGGGCGCTCACCTAGCCCCAGCGTCGGGCGTTTCTTGGGGGGCAGGCTCAGCAGCGACCAGGCCCGGAGCCCTTTGTCCGGGGCAGCCGGCTTGCTCAGTCCCAGCCCGGGGGCGGGCTCCTTGGGCGGCTCCTCGGCAGGGCCCTGACCTCCGGGGCTCTCTGGGCGGCCGGGGGGCTTCTGCCTCTGGCGCCGGGCCTCCAGGCCCTCCTCGTCGGGCGGGTGGCAGTGGCCCCGCATGGCCGTGGCCCGCGCGCCCCGGGTGATGGCCCGGCCGCGGCAGCCCAGCTCCACGTGCTCGCGGCACTTCCAGTAGACCTTGTCCCCCACCGCCTTCTCCTGCTTGTACAGGAACGACTCGTGCACCAGCAGACGGCCCCCGAATGGGGTCCTCAGGAACTCCAGGGGCTTGGCCGCTGCTGGGGGCAAGGGGAGGCTGTCAGCTGAGCCCAAGCGCGACATGAGGAGGTGGGCGCAGTGCCCCCCTGCACTCTGAGAACCCCAACCTAAAGGACGCCCACACAGCCCCGGGTTGCGGGCTGGCTGCCGCTGTGGGGGGGAGGCACTGGGGAGCTGAGGGGCCTCGGCACCAGGGGCTGCTGTACCCCAGGGATGATGCCCCTCACTCCAGCCTGGAGATGGCCCTGATCAGAGCAGGGACAGCATGGTCAAGGCTACCCTGCTAGAAAAGGGGGTGCATGGAGTCTCGCCCTAGACCTTAACTCTGTTACTCTTCTGCATCCCCAAACCAAGTTTCAAGAAATAGGCCAACCTTAAAGAGTAGTCTTAGAGTTACCATGTGACTTGGGGTTCTACTCCAGGTCACCCCAAAGAACTGAAAACGGGGGCTCAGATCCCTGCACAGCAACGTCCACAGCAGCATTACTCACAATAACCCAAAGGGGGAGCAACCCAGGTGTCTACCACAGGGGAGGAGGGAACCAGCAGAGTATGACTCAGCCATGAAATGGAAGGTTCTGGGATGTGCGACAAATGGATGAACCTGAGGGCATCAAGTCCAGGGAAATGAAACACAAAGGGACAATCACTGTCTGCTTTCACTTCTTGGAAATGTCTAGAAGAGGTAAATTCAGAGTCCGGAAGTGGGTGAGGTCGCAGGGGCTGGAGGCAGGGTTGCTGCCGCAGGGATGGACCGTCTTGGAAACAGACAGGTTACTGCACAACACTGGGAGTCTAATTAACGCCACTGAATTGTCAACTTAAAAATGGTTAAAAATGGGAAATGTTATCATCTCACCACAGTGAAAAGAGAAGAAAGCCACTGCCACCCGTGAGCAGAGACCTCGAAGGAGGCTCCTCAGCGGGGGCAGCGGGTGCTGGTGCTCGCCGACCACTCGCCGTGGCCAGGCACTGTGCCTGGGCCTCACCGGTGGCCACAGTCAGTCCCAACCACACTTGAGGGAGGTCTGGTAACCACCCCGATATGGAACGGGGAAACCGAAGCTCGAGCTCAGGACAAACCTCCAGTCCAGGGCAGAGCTGGATTTTAGCCACGGTGGCTCTCGGGCCCAAGCCCGGCCGTCATGCCCCCAGACTCAGGCCCTGCGGAGGCCACCTGATGGGGGAAGGGGTGGAGTTGGGCTTCCAGCCCCTCTCCAAGGTGCCTGAGTCTGGGCCCCTGACCCCCCCCACCTATTCCCCATGGTCCCCGAGTTGCAGCGAGGCAGAGAGGGGAGTCGATGGGATGGAGTGGGCATGCTGCGGTGGCAGCTCCACATCTCACGTGTGTCCTAGGGCCTCACCTGGGTCCAGCTTGCCGCGCTGGGGCTCAGAGGCCCGGGGACCGGGCTGCTCTGCCTTCTGCTCCTCGGCCGGCAGGACCTCCTGGAGGGGGCTGGCCGGGTGGCTGGGGCCGGACATCTCCAGGGAGATGATGCAGCGCATCTCCGGGCCCTCAGGGCCCAGCCCATGCCCGCTCTGGTCAGAGGCCGTGAGCAGCACGAGCTTGGAGAAGTCCTTGGGCTTCCTGGGGGCCGCAGGGACCACGTCGGTGCCAGGCTCTGGGGCGGGCTCCTGGCCGGCCTTGGCGCTCTCACCCTCCTGCTCACTGGGCTCAGGCAGGAGCATGCTGGGGGCTTGGCCCGGCCTGCAGCCTCCACCTCCTCCCTGGCAAGGAACCTGGGGTCCAGGGGTCTTCCTGGGTGGGAGGCAACATCCCAGTGAGGGGGGAGCACCCACCTGGGGTTCCGGAGCAGCCGGGAAAGGAGCGCCAGGCACAGAGAGCCGGGGTGGTTGTGTCAGCCTCGCGCCTCCTCCTTGGCAGCCCGGGCACCGCCCCAGCCCCCCGAGTCTCCCTGTCCCCACCTGCACAATTTGCAAATCACCGCCTGCCTCCAGGGCTGGGGGAGCCAAAGCAGCGACCACGAGTTGCCAGCGTCCAGGGCCTGCGTGTGCCCGGCCGGGGGCTCTGGTCACCTTTTCCCACTTAACCCTCCAGCCCCAAAGTTATGAAGGCAGCTCATTGGCACAGGCCCTGTGTAGATGGGGACACTGCAGCATGTCGGGATGACCAACAGCCATGGAGCTGCCTGTCGGGGATCCCGTCCAGGGCAGACCCAGCGGACCCCACCATGCAGTACCTGGGGGTACCTCGTCCCTAAGACAGCAGCTGGTATTACTGGGAGCCCAGCACTGGAGCCCTGAGCTCAGCCCCATCCTTGGGAGATGCGGGGGCCCCAGGGCAGTAGCTACCTGTGCAGAGCCGGAGCTGGTGCTGGGCAGCCTCCCTGCGCGGTCAGGGCTGTGGTGGTCTCTGGAGAATCCTGTGGTCACCGAGGGCTCCAGGATCCCCGCCTGGGGAAGCAGAAAGGACAAATCGCGGGGCGACAGTGGCGAGGCCAGGATGGCCTGGAAAGGGAACCCCAGGGTGCTGCAGCCTTTGCTTTTTTGGAGAACTGGGTGGTGGGTGGATGGGGGTCTTTCCCACCTTTTGGTACGAGTCCAGAACAAGGCCGTGGCCTCCTGGCATTTCCACTTCCTTGTGAACCGCCAACCCCATCCCTAATTCTGGGGTTCCAAATCCCACTGGCCCCACATGTGCTCCGAAGTTCCCTGCGCCGGGGCCCTGGTCGTCCCAAGAGCGCTCCAGGGTCCCGGTGGGGTCCCCCACGCTCCCGCCAACAGCCAGGGGCGCAGCCACGGCTGAGGACGCAGAGGGGCGCCGCGTCCCCAGCAGCCTCCGCCCTCCGCTCCTCGCCACACACCCGCCCAGCCCCGGGCAGCAGGAAGTCCCCCGCGCCCCCACGCCGAGGGGGTGCCTGGGATTGGGACTCGAAAAAAATCTGCCTGCTAACAGGGATTTGGGGGTCCGGGGCCCTGGCCCCTCCGGCCGGCCGGCTTGCCCTCCCACGCCATCCGCCCGCCCCGGGTCCGGCAGCGACCAGCCTCCCCCGCTCCTCCCCGGCCTCCCATCGCGCCCCACAGTGCAACGCCGGGGCCGGTGACCTGGGCAGGACTCGGGGACTCGCCGTGGCCAAGGCACCCGTGGGGCCTCCCCGGGCAGGAAAGCCCCGCCCACCCGGACGCACACCCCCGGCGCTGATTGGCCCTGGCGGACGTCCGTCTGTCGGCAGCCCGCCCCTTCGGCTCCGAACCTCCTTGGCTGCAGCATGAATGAAGCAGGCGGGTTCCCAGGCCGCGCGCCCCTGCGGCGCCCTGCACGGCCCTGGCCGCAGAGTCCCCGCGCGTCTCCCGCCGTTTCGACTCCGGAAAGTCCCAGCGGGTTCCGCCCCCGCTCTCCTGGGGGGCAGCGGGACGAGACCACGCGCAGGGGCCAAGGCACAGCCAGACGCCGAGCGAGACCGCCTGGTGTCCCCCAGGAAGGAGCCTGGAAACCCACAGAGGCGCCGTCCAACCTCTCCACAGAACCCGACAGATAATACCCGCGGTTCTAAGTTAAAAGGCAGTAAGGGCAGGGGGCACCTGTTACACAGCAATAGGTAACCGGCACACGCAGACAAGGTCAAGGTAACGGGCCGGGCGGCAACGGGGATCTGCTCCCGGGTGCACCGTTTGTGTTCCGGGCGATGGGAAAGTTTTGGCAACCAGTGGATGGTGCTGATGGCAGCAGAGCGTATGAATGTAATAAATACCTGGGTAACCGGGCTGGGTATGTGAAAGTCATTAAAATAGATAGTTATACACATATTACCACAATAAAAATTTTAAAGATAAAATAGATAACTGATATACTAGGCAAGTGACTGAATCTAGTGGATTTCAGCTTTTGATAGATGGAAAAATTTAACGGTTGTGAAATACCAGACATAAAAGTGCTTCTGAACTGCAGGGTGCCAAGCCACCCACGGGCGAGAGCTTCAGACGCTCACATTTAAAAGAACTGTAACCTAACGAGGGGAACAAAATATTAAATTTGCAGGACAGCAATTGAGAAGTAAGGGTTTAGACCCACCTGTAACAGGCTACACAGTAGGGCCCCACTTACCTAGCATCATCAGGGAATGAGGCTGTCCATTAATTTCTGATTAATGAAAGTTACCCCTTTGTTTCTGTTTGCCAAGTCTAGCACCCTGCAGCCTGGCTTCGCCGCCCTCAGCTGCCCACCTTCTCCTTCCCCATGCATGAGGGTCGTCAGTTCGGGATGTCCTCTGGGCCCCACCTCTGCCCCTTCCAGAATAAACACTGCCCATGTGTTCCCTAGTCCTTAGTCAGGAGGGGACAGTCAGCTCTGGGATGCCCCCGTGCAGACAGCCCGGCACTGGGTGCCAGGCCCGGTGCAGCCCCATGGGTAGGAGAGCTCTGAGCTCAGGGAATCACACGCGCGTGCACCAGCCCCGAGCTCAGGGAATCATACGCGCGCGTGCACCAGCCCCGAGATCAGGGAATCACACGCGCGTGCACCAGCCCAGAGCTCAGGGAATCACACACGTGTGCACCAGCCCCGAGCTCAGGGAATCACACGAGCGCGTGCACCAGCCCCGAGCTCAGGGAATCACACACGCGTGTGCACCAGCCCCGAGCTCAGGTAAGCCCATGCACAGGCCAGAAACCACTCAGCCCTGCAAGGACCGCGCTGGACCCCAACAGACACTCTCACACCGCTGCCCAGGCCCAGGGCCACCAATAGAAATGTTGCCTGTCACCCTAACAATTGACACACACGAGTGAATGTGACGGCCGAGCTCGCCTGTCAGAGGGTTGGTAACCTTCCTGCGTGCAAGCAGGTAGAACTCAACCAGAGAGGATGAGGAGTCGAACTGCGCGGAAGCAGCACCCACAGTAAAACTCAGCAAGTCACAGCAACCGCCCATTGCAGGCGTGTGGGGGGGGGGCTCAGAACACCAGGGGCTGCGGGTTGCCCAGAACCCAGATTGGAAACCTCGCACACGCTAAGTAGCTGGGTGGATCTATGAGCGTCTGTGTGGATGTGACATGTCCCCCGGCGGGCATGGTGGGGGGCGTGGAATAGGCTGGCCAGCGGCTGGTCACTGTGGGTGCTCGGACAGGGTCCTTGGGGGTCGTGACGCTGTTCTCTTAGGTTTTATATGAGCTTCAAAGTTTACCACACTGTCAATTTAAAATTAAAAAAAAACAACACCCACCTGTTCGTCCATCAATGGATGAAACAAAAAACAAAATGGGGTCTTTCCCTGCAGTGGAATATTAGCTACAAAAAGGAAAGGCATCTGGCCCCGGCAAAACCGGATGAACCTGCCCGTATGCAGTGTGAGGAAACCACACACAAAAGACCACACGTCTGTACTAAATGCCCAGAGCAGGCAAAGCCAGAGACACCTAAGTGGATGCAGGGGTAGAGGCGGGGAGGGGAGTGACTGCTGCAGGTGATGAAAATATTCTGGAATTAGACTTGGCAGTCACAAAACACTGTCAATGTACTATAAATTCCAGTTAAGTGTACACTTTAACATGATTGATTTTATGCTATGTGAATTTTACTTCAATTGTTTTTAAAAGCCCGTTTGTCCTACTGTATGGCTGTGTTCGTCCCACTGCTCACAGCAGCCTCTAGGGGCTGAGTCGTTCCGGGGACATGGTGGGTGGGGAGTGGCTTGAGCCAGCATCTCTGGCCACACATCCCTGCCCTGTGCCCCTCACTGGCACCAAGGCCGACGCCCAGTGCCCACAGGGCCTCCTGGGGCTTCCCAGGGTTTCACCGGATGGCTCAGGGTCTCTCTAGAGCATTGACTCCAAAATTAGAAAATAATTAGCTATTTTAAAACCAATGACATAATATGCCTGCTCAATTTGTCATATACCAAATTTTAATATGGGAAATCACAGAGCTTATTTTCATGTGGCATTTAGAATAACGTGTCCCTTGCAATGCTTGTGTGATTGAAGAGAGTGCTGTGACCTCTAAGGCAAACCATTCTGAAAAAAAAAATACATCTGTGGCAGCTAGTACCCTGCGAATCTGGAGACCAAAGCCGAACACCAAAATATACAGAAAAGCGAGGCTGAGATGGATGTGTGAGGCGCTCTGCACGGTGCCTGCACTGAGCGGCCCTCGGTCGGTCAGTACCTTCCACTGGGCCTCCTCGGGGCCTGCACGCTCAGTGTGCACCCGGCCGCTGGAACATGTACAGGAACACACAGGGGAAACCTTCACACTCCACCCCCTGCGCCACGCATAGGCCTGGCCTGGGGTTCCTGAGCGCAGGAGACCCCGTGTCAGGAGACCCCAGAACAAATGCAAATGGGCCCCGAAGCCCCCGGCCATGCGTGGTTCAAGGTGGCTCTGCAGACGACTGGGATGTGTGGATGTGGGTAGACTGTTTTCTTTTAGATCATGAAACAAATGAGGAAACAAAATTTAAAACTCCTCAGAGGACACAAAAATAAGTTGAATTTCTACAGAGTAGAAATGAGCAAACCAAAAATGAAATTAATAAAATCATTCCATTTACAATAGCAACAAAAAAATAAAATACTTAGGAATAGTTTTAACAAAGCAAATTTAAAATGTACACTCTGAAAACCATAAAACATTGCTGGAAGAAATTGAAGACCTACAGGAACGGAAAGGCATCCCATGTCCATGAACCAGAACACTCAATGTTCCTCAAATTGATGTACAGATTCGGTGAAACCCCTGTCAAAATCCCAGCAGACCTCTTTGCAGAAACTGACAAGCTGATTCTACATCTCATGTGGAAATTCAAGAGACCCTGAAGAGCCAAAACAGTCTGGAAATATAAGAACAAAGCAGGAGGACTCACACTTTCTGATTTAAAAATTTACTGCAAGAGACGGTAATCAAGAGAACATGGTGTAAGGATCCGTGGAATAGAATTGAGAGGCCAGAAACAAGCCTCACAGGTACGGCCGACTGACTTTCCACAATAGTGCCACATCCATTCCATGGAGAGAGAAGAGTCTCGTCAACCAATGGAGCTGGGACAACTGTATGCCCACAGGCAAAGGAATGGAGTTGAACCCCTAACTCACATCATGTATAAAAACTAACTCCCAATGTATCAAAGACCTAACTGTAATAGCTAAAACTATAAAAATCTCAGAAGAAAACCTCAGGGTAACTCTTCATCATTTTGTGCTAGGCACTGGTTTCTTAGGCCACCAGAAGCAGAAACAATAAAAGAAACAATAGATAAACTGGACGTCATCAAAATTTAAAACTTCAGGGCTTCAGATAACACCACCAAGAGAGTGAGAAGACAATTTACAGCATAGGAGAAACTATTTGCAAGTCACAAATCTGAAAAGGAACTTATAACTACGGTATATAAAGAACTCTTACAACTCAACAACAAAAAGACAACCAAACTAATATTTTAAAATGGGCAAAGGACTTGAATAGGCATTTCTCAAAGAATATACACAAACGGCCAATAGCACATGAAAAGATGCTCAATATCATTAGGCATCAGGGAAATCAAAGGCAAAATGCAAGAGGACTTCACACCCACTAGGATGACTAGAATAAAAAAGACCCCAGGATAACAAGTATTGAGGATGTGGGGAAATTGGAACCCATGTACCCTGCTGGTGGGAATGTGAAATGGGGCATCTGCTGCGGAAAGCAGTGTGGTGGTCCTCCAAATGGCTGAGCACAGAGTTACTATGTGACCCAGCAATTCCACTCCTAGGTATGTACCCAAGAGAGATGAAAATATGTCCACACAAAATCTTGCAAACGAATGTTCACAGCAACATTATTCATAATAGCCTCAAAGTGGGAACAACTCAAATGCCCATCAACCGATGAATGGATAAACAAAACATGGTATATCCCTGCAGTGGAATATTATTTGTCAATAAAAAGAAATGAAGTTCTGATACATGTTGCAACATGGATGAAACCTGAAGACATTTCTGCTGAGTGAAGGAAGCCAGTCACAAAAAGCTGAATATCGCATAATTCCATTTATATGAAATGTCCAGAATAGGGGAATCCATCATGGCAAAAAGCAGATTAGTGGTTGACTAGGGCTGGGAGGGTGGGGAGTTTTGGGGGTGGGGTGGGGTGGAGATGATGGCTAAGGGGACAGGGTTTCTTCACCGGGGAATGAAAATGCTCTAGAATTGCTTGTAGTGATCATTGCACGACTGCAAATATACTAAAAACACTGAATTGTACACTTTGCGTGCACTGTATGGTATGCAAATTATATCTCAATAATTCTATTTTACCAAAAGTCTTTGTAGGTCTGACTCATAATCCAGGGGTCACTTGGATGAAAAACACTTGTCTTCACCTTTTCTACCATACAGCAGAGGCTTCCCATTCTGGTCCTCAGTTTCCTTATCAAACAGAAGGGTGGCGTGGATTATATATTGAGATATTTTGCAACTTGCTAAAATGATGGTGTAAAGACCATACACAGAAACCTTTAAAAACTGTTAAAAACAAAATATTACCAAATCAAGCACTCAATCTGCCACTCAAATGCACAACTATTTTCATCTTTGCATTAGTGCCTTTAACAGGCCCGTTATTTTCCGTTACTCTCATTTCGTGTTCTCACATGTCGCTTTCCTCCCCTCTAGAGGGGGAGGCGCTCACCCGCACTCCACCAAGCTCCTTGTAAAGGACAAAATGTGACTGAATCCACAGTCAGGAAAACACAAATTTAAATCCTCAGCAGCAATACTCTATAACACCACAAGATGGCGGTGTTGCTCCCTAAAATGTAACCACCACGTCCAGGTAAAATTAAATACATAATGATGGTTCCAAAACAAGAAGATTTGCAAATGTTTGGACTTGGTTTACAAAATGTATTAGTTAGAAAGCAAAATCCAATTAGGAAATTCAGCCAAGACCATGTTTTTTAAGCTAACCAACTAAAGTTTTTAATAAAAGACCAAAATTTTACTTGGAATTGATGCCTCATCTTGCCCTCATTCCACCTGTCGTTTCTTCTATTTCCTCTCCACTCTGGTCTTATTTGTTATCTATTGACTAATTTTATCTTACCTGTTCATAACTTCAAAAAAAAACCCAAAAAAATAAACAACAACAAAAAAACAAACAACACAAAGTAGGAAGCAATAGATGAAAACCTTAAGAGAAGTAAGAATAGTGATTTCAGTTTCTCTTAAATTTCTTCTGTTTCCTCAAAATTGTAACGTGTGTGAACTCTTTTTACAACGGGAAAATATTAAACACTTTAGAAATGAGTGGTGAAAAACGACATGGAGATGGCGGCTAGGTGAGACAAAGCAAGGAGACACCTCCGTGAAAAACAATGAATAAAAACCAGAAAGTGACCCAGAACGTCACCACCAAAGTTGCACCAGCCGGACAAGGTATGCTAAAACCAGAGGGAACGTCCATCTGGCGAAACTAGAAGTCTGCATTCTGAAACGAGTGAGTGAGTCCGATTAGTCCCTCGGCCG
>PVKY010001240.1:0-33886 GCA_004027775.1 Bradypus variegatus
GACCACTCTGAACCCATGCGTTTTGCTGGACACTGGGGATGTCCCCAAGAGCCCTTCAGGCCACAGGCTTGCAAGTTCTTTCTTATCCTGCAGCTTTTTGAACCAGCCCTCGCCATTCCCATTCAAAAGGCTGCTGTGGCCAAGTGGCTCTGTTGGGAGAGGGTTAGGTTAGCCCTCGGGGCCGCCCTGAGCCCTGGTTTGGCAGCAGGGGTACCGGATGGAGCCAGGAAGTGGCAGAGGGTGAAGGCCCAAGGAGCCACACATCCTCCCGGCCCTGGCTCCCGGTGTCTGTGAAATGGCATGCATGTGCAGAGTTGTTCTCGGGCCTGGGGGTCGGCACCCACAGAAAGAGCCAGGAACTCCGGGCTCACTGCCCCAGCTCTGGAGGACCTTTGCTTGCTAGAACTTGGGTCCCCTGTGGCTCGGGGGCCTGGACCGAGGTGGGCAGGAGGGAAGCTGTGTGACTCCCAGAGGAGCAGCCTGGGCAGTAGGGTCTGTGTCAGGCTCCCAGGAACATTGGGCAGGCGCAAGTCTTGGTTTGGGAGATGACTGTGTGTCCAGTGAGAAGCAGGGGCGTGAGGAGTGGGGCAGGCGCTGCCCCAGGGGCCCGTGAAGCATGGCTGGGCTCCCTCGCACCGCAATCGGGGAACTAAGTGTGAGTGGGTGGCTTAGAAGTGGCTTCCAAAGACCCCTAGAGCTGATATCCCGTCGGGTGGCTTCTGAGGAACGAGTGCCTTGCCTGCTTGCTTAGCCGCCTACTGAGCACAGCCGCTGTAACGCAGGGGACCTTCCCGTGGGTAATCCAGCCAGAGCGTCATTTTCATAGCTCACCGCAAAAGGTCTTATTTTGTAACGACTGAACTCTGTTTAGTAACAGTTCCACATGTATATGGTTAATGTATATGGAAACCTGACATTTTAGAGTTGAAATGTTCTAAAGTACTTGGTGTT
Source organism: Bradypus variegatus (assembly GCA_004027775.1). Taxonomy (NCBI): domain Eukaryota; kingdom Metazoa; phylum Chordata; class Mammalia; order Pilosa; family Bradypodidae; genus Bradypus; species Bradypus variegatus. The sequence goes on from PVKY010001240.1 coordinate 952, forward strand.
TTATTGAGCTGTAGTGACCCGTGCTAACGAAGCTTTCCTTTTGGTCACGAGCCTTGTGACGTGAGCGCCGCACACTCTGATCTCCCTGTTTGTGACGGGAGGGAAGGGAGGGTCCTGCATGAGGGTGTCACGATCAGTAAGGAATTGTGGGCTGTAGATTAACCGCTGTATCCGAGAACTTTAAATTAAAACATTTCCAGAAGCTGTTGTCTGTAAGGCGTGTGCTTTTCCTGCCCAGCCCCTGGTGGGCTGCTGGGCTGCAGGGTGGGGGTGGCCTGGCCTCGGACCCTCAGTGGCCTCATGAGTCATGGGGTGGTGGGGCATGGGGTGGTGGGGCATGGGGTGGTGGGGCATGGGGTGGTGTCCCCTCAGATCCAGGCTGAATGTCCCCCGTTGTCCCCTTCTCGGAGCTGGTGCCGGGGCTGTCCCCTGTCCATCCTGTGCAGTTGGAGACCTGGGGCTGCTCCCACAATGTCGTGTGCCCAGGGCCGGCCTGCCTTGCCTTGGGGGCAGCTACAGGGAGGGCCTGCGAGGGGGTGCCCAGGGGCTGGGCCCAGGGGAGTTGCAGTGGGCCTGGTGAGTCTGCGTCTGTGGTCCCCGGAGCCCCCCTGGGTGCCCCCGGACCCCCGCCCAGAAGGCCTGCAGAGGCAGCACAGGGCCCCAGCCGCCCCATCAGTGCCGGGTTTCTGTTGCCATGACGATGAGTTGCCAGGTTGGAGGGCCTGAGCACTGACTGTGGCCCGGCTGGAACCGGTCTGAGCCGGCTACAGTGGGAGGGGCCCCAACTGACGGGTCCTGAGTCTGGGGGTCTCCTGTGGCAGCCTTGGCTTGGAGACGCCCCGGAGGCCTCTCGACAGCCCACCCTGTCAGGAAGCGAGGACACCCTGGGGGGCAAGGGCCGCCTTAAAGGTGCTGTCGGGAAAGAACAAGGAGGCACAGAAGAAAACAGTCGGTGGGCAGCCCTGGGCTCCGCACCCCCCCCCCGATAAACCCACCCACTCCCTCCAGGACCCCTGCAAGAGGGGAGGGGGAGAGAGGGCTCTTCCTTTGAGGAAGGGCAAAGGGCGCCTCCAGGGTGCCTGTCAGGAGCCGGGCGCCCTGCTCCCCATTTCTTGTGTCCCGAGATGCTGCCTGCGTCCTTGGCCCCTCGCGCCTCCTTGAGAGCTGGGCGGGCACCCCGCAGTGTGGGCCTGTTCCCTACAGCGGGGGGCTGCCAGAGGCCCAGGGGATAGACACTGCCTCATGCACAGCGGCCGGGGTGGCCGCCCCGCCGGTCCAGGGGCCCTGGTCATTCCTTCCTGGGCCGGGGCCCTCCCTCCCGAGCCTGGCCCCGCTCTGTGCCCACCGCCGCTGGCAGCCCTGACCCGGGAGATGCAGGCAGCATGGCGGATCCCCGCGGTCTGCAGGGTCCCTGGTCCCTGGTCCGAGTTACCCCTTGGGCTTCTGGGAGGCTGGGCCTGCAATTGCCCGGGCTGCCGCCAGAGGGGGCGGTCTGGCCTCTGCACAGGTCACGAGCTGCTGAACACTCCGTGGGCGGTTTGGACGAGCCAAGCCAGAGCCTGGGGTTTCCTCCTGGCCCTCAGCGGGGACGGCCACTCTCCCGCCTGCCAGACACTCTCCAGCCAAAGCCCCGGGAGTGCGGGCTCGGCCGGGCATGACAAGTGGCCGAGCCTGGGCTGGAGCCCGTCTGGGCATCTTGTGCTTTCATACACCTGCTCTGTCCCCTCGCGGTTCCCGGCGTTTGGCAGCTGCCCCCACTGCCAGGAGGAGGGGCCAGGCCGAGGGACCAAGGGGACCCCTTCAGAGTGAGGTCTGCGGACACAGGTGGGGGCGGGGGAGCCCACCTTCCTTGACCTTTCTTCTGGCTTTGGGGTCAGATGGGAATGGCTTACACCCCGCAGCCATGGAGGCAGAAACTGAGTCGCTGAAGGCAAGAGCCCCCACCCCCGCCAGTCCACCCAGGACATCGGGTTCCCAGGCAGCGGAACCCCAGTTCCTGACGGGTGGGTCAGCTGAGGCCTCAGAGCCGCACCCACAAGCTCTTGCTGTGTGCTGAGGTGGACCCAGGCCCCCAGCAGCCCTGGGCGGGCACAGCTGTTGTCCCCATTTTATAGAGGGGGAAGCTGAGGCGGACAGGGGTGGCCAGGGCTCTGGACTTGGAACAGGTCCAGGAGAACAACGGAATCAGTCAGCACAAGGGACCATGATTCATTCGTTTTGTTCATTCATTCATTCAACAAACCCTCACTAAACATTTGTGAAGGAGGGAAGAGGTGTGGGGAAACTGAGGCCTATTACAGCACGCCCTGGAGAAGCTTTCTTTTTCCCTACCTGTAAAAAAGGGGTGCAAGCAAGCCGTGGAGTCCGGGGCTGGTGCCTCTGCGGGCCCTGGGGGGACTGCTGACCCCCAGCTCCTTGGCCCCCTGCAGGGGGTGGGGTGGGGGGCAGGTTGGCCGAGCAGAGCACCCTCTCCCTGCAGCCACCCCTCCTAACTTCCTGTTTACAGCAGCTGCAGTCTCTTCACCCCAAAGCCATTATGATCACCATGGCAACCAGGCCCATGTTTGTTCCAACAGGTTGGCAGAACCTGACGCAAGACTGCAGGGCTGGGGTGCTGGGTAGCAGGTGGGGGCATCAGCACTGCAGAGGGACGTGAGCTCCCCCCACCCTGATCTCTGACCCCTCTAGAGGGGAGCCTCAGTGCAGCTGGTGGGCACGGGTTCCAGGGCCCCTCCCTGCTCGCATGACTCACCTCTGACCCAGGCAGTTGACCATTTTCTTGCCCCCCTCCCCACTTCCCTGGATGTGCTGGGGCTGGGGGGAGGCTGTGGCCCTGGGGGCTGGGGTCCTGCAGGGGAGCCCACTGTGCAGGACCTTGCCATCCTGTCTCTCCCCACTCCCTGCAGTGTCCCCCCCAACACCCTGAGGTCCTGCAAACCCCTCCTTGCTGCTCTCCCCTCCTCCCCACCTTGCAGTCCTGTTCCCATCCTGCCAGGACAGACTGGCCCCATCATAGCAGTGTCCAGCCCACCGCTGGCAAGGAGAGATGACACCCGCCTCCTCCCGGGGCTGGGGCTATGGCCTGGTAATGGCCATTGAAGGGTGGGACCCTGTGCAATTCACAGATGGGCTCCCCCTCCCTGCACGGAGCTTTCTGGAAGCCTGTTCTGGCCTTGGGCTCTCTCCTTGGCTCAGCTGACCTGGCCTGTGCATGATAGATGGTCCTTGGCCCTCAGCCAAGCTCGAGAAGCTTCCAGACCTGGCTTTCTGTGCCTGCCGAGAATCCCTCCATTAGAGAATGTTCCTTTGGGGTGAAACTTCCCCACGTCCCTTCTCCTGAGAGGATCCAGGGGCTCCCAGTGCCCACTCAGGCCAGGCCGGAAGACAGGGACACCTGGGCACCTGCGGGCAGCCCCGACGTGTGCTTGGAGCCGGTTCTCAGAATGCATCCCCGGAGGCCACTGGCCACCTCCTCAGCCCCCCATCACTCCAGCCGAGCTGCTCCCCCAAACCCGCGAGCTGCGGGGAAAGCGGCCGCGCAACCAGAGCGGGTCGGGAAGGGCCCGGGCGCGGCGGAGACCCCCAGATGCTCCGTGACCCCAAACCGAGGCTCCGACAGGGTGGTCGCCTGCAAAACGCCCCGCGGGTGCGGACAGGGCCGCGGCGGCGGGACCCCAGGGTGGCGCGGGGCGACGCTGGGCCGGGAGGCCGAGTCCAGAGAAGTCTGTGCGGCGGCCCGGGCGCGACTCCTTTGGCTTGGGCGACGCTGGCTTCCCTGGGCCCCGGGGAGAAGCCCCGTGGGCGGACCCCACCTCCCCATCCCGGGAGGGCGAGCGCGGCCCGCGGGGGTCCTGGCCGGACCCTGGGGTGAGAGGAGGTGCCTGGCCCGACCCCCGGCGGTGGGGGGCGCTGGGGGCGGCGCGGGACGTGGGCGTAGGCCGGAGGCGTGGGCGGGGCGAGCGCGGGGGGGTGCAGGGGGAGCGCGGGCGCAGAGGGAGAGCGTGGGAGGTGCAGGGGCGGGGCGAGCCGTGTAGAGGGTGCAGGGGGCGGGGAGTGGGCGGGGCGAGCACGGGGCGGGGCGCGCCAGGCTCGCGGTCCTCAGTCGTCGGCGGGAGCGGGCGCCTGTGCCTTGGCGTCCCCGGAACCCGAGCCCGACGCGGCGCCCCCCGAGCCCCGCGCCCCGGCCAGGCGGGAGCGGGCCCGGCCCCCGGTGAGTCGCTGGCCCCCGCCGCCAGCGGAGCTCGGCCCCGCGACCCCGGCCCGACGGGCGCCGCCCCCCGCCCTGCGCTGCGCCGGCCGCGGACCCGGGGGCTCCGGGGCGGTTCCCCAAGGCCGGCGACGACGCAAAGGTGGCGAAGAAGCGCCCTTGGCGCGGGGAAACTGAGGCTGGCCGCGCTCGGGGGCGGGGGGTCGGGGAGCCAGGAGGAGGCGGGTCAAGGAAGGGGACCCGATCTCCCTGCCGCGGGATGCGCGGGCCCCGGCGACCACCGGCCCCCGACTTCAGCCCGCCGAGAGCCGCCCCCGCGGAGAACCCCGCGTCCCGAGTCCTTCCGAGCCTCTCCCGGGAAGTTCCTCCCGAAGTCTGGCTGAAATCCCTCCAGTGCGAGCCCCGCGCCCGCCGGGGGATGGAAATCCCACAGCCGTGGGGGCCCCTGCGGGGCTCGGGGGGCGGGGAGCTGGGGAGGGGCACGCGGGAGTTCAAAGCACACGCTCCCCCTCCAATGATGGACGGAGACTGCGATAGACCGGAGGGGAGGGGGCTCCCGCGTGTCCCCACCGCCTCGGGACCACAGAGAAGGGAGGGGCTGGAAGGAGGGGCTGGGGCGCCTCCGGGAGCAGCAGTGGGAGGGGGACATCGCGGTGCGCAGAGGTGAGTAAGGCAGGTAAGGGGGCGCCGAGCTGGCCGAGCTGACCGGGGGAGGTGTGGCTCCAAAGAAGTACCTGGGACCTGCACATTCGTTCTGGAAGCATCTAGCTGGCCCTTTTCAGCTGGCCTCTGGCCTCAAGGAGCTCTGGGTCCACCTGCAGAGCTGGTAAAAATGCAGATTCCCACCCCCCACCCCATTGGTTGAGATGGGGCCCCAGGGAGCAGCCCCCTTAGCAGGCACATCAGTTATTTGCATTTGGCCTTTGGCACCCCACTCCATGCAAGGGAGCCATGTCTGGGGCCAGGGGGAGATGAGAGCTGGAAACCCAGGCATCTGGCGTGAGGAGTCCAAGAACAAGGCCAGGTAGGGAAGAGGAGAGACCAAGAGGGGGTCATGGAGAGCTAGCATGGAGCTGGACGTCCGGCCACACTGCCCCCACCCCTGCCCAAGCCCCATGTCCCAGGGACCCCAGTGAGACAAAAGACCCCCTCACCCCACCCCTTGTCCTTCCCGTGTTTCTGGAGGAGCAGGTCTAGCTTTCCCGCCAGGCTCAGCTGCACCGACTCAGGGTCACCTTGCCCTGAGCCCGCTGGCCCTTTGCTCACAGTGGTTCTGGCCCAGGGGGCCGAGGCATGATGGGGATGTGGGCACATCCTGCTCTGTGCCACTGGCCAAACCCAGAAGGGACAGGGACAGCGAGAGCTGAGGCAGGAGAGGCCCCTGAGCCCAGCTGGTAGATGGGGGAGGTCCCCTGGCTCACTACAGGGGCCCCAGGCAGCCAGTCCATGAGGGACAGTCACACCCCCGCCCCGGGCTGGGCCAGGGTCAGAGGCGTGAGGGCAGGTGGCTTCCAGGGGCCAGGCTGTTGGGCATGGGGGATATCAGCTGCCCAGGCGGTGCGGGGTTTCCGGGGAGCTGGAGGGGTTTCTGGACAGTCTCATGGACAGCTTTGTGGGGCTGGCACTGCCATGGCAAGGGAAGGGGGGACAAGCTGTGGTCAGCATCAGGCTGGCCAGGGCCTCCTGGGAGCTGGGTGCTGGGTGCCTCTGTTTCTGCATCCGAGATGGGGTCCCAGGCAGATCCCCTTCTCTCGGGCTGATCTGAGGTTCATCAGGTGAGACGGTGGGTGGGAACTACCGGGAGGGGGTCTGCACCCCTTACAGCTTTTGTTCGCACAGACACCCTGCCCCCCTTGTCCCTGTGGCTCAGGCCACTCGGCTCCTGCGTCACGTTTGTCTCTGGGACCATGAGCCCCCATAGCCCCTGTCGCATGCAGAGGCGGCCGCCAGTTGCCCTGGCAACGGCTCAAGCAGCGGGTGCTCCACTGGCTTTGGGGGGCTGGGGGGGTGGCCTCTTCTGCTCAGCCCGAGTGGGGAAGGGGGGGCCTGTGACGCAAGCAGTGGGGGCAGCAGTTTCCAGAAGCTTTGTGCCAGCCTGCTGACCCCCGTCTTTGGGGGGTGTCTCTCAGCAGGAGGCCCTGCTGGATTTGGAGGTAGGGCCCTATGTCCAGCCACTGCTAGGGTGGAGAGCCGCTTGCCCTTGCCCCTCGCCCACCTCCCATCCCAGCTCTAGTTCCAGCCAGGTCAGACGCCCCCACCCCCCCAGGCTTGCCAGGTCCAGGGTGGGGCATCGGGGAAGAGACCCGGGGACTGGTGAGGGGCGGTGGGATGTCCAGACCACCAGGAGCAAGACGGGCCCAACTGGGAGCCCCGAGGGAATGACCAGCCCCACCCACCCCCCATGGAGTGAGGGGTGCACCCAAGGAGGGGGTGGGGAAGGGAGGCTGGCTCAGGCGGGGAGTGGTCCTAATGGGGTGGCCCGGCCCCCCAACCTGCACACCCCCCCAACTGCCCGCCTGGTCCTGGGCCAGTTGTTGGGCCCCAGCAAGCCCCCATCTCCCTGTTTGGGGAAGGGCAGGTAGCAGCAGCCTGGCCCTGGGGCCCCTCGATCGGTGGACGGGCGCGGGTGCAAGTAAGGGGGGCGGGGGCCATGGGTGCGGAGGTGCCGTGGGAACCCCCTGTAGCTCCAGGGGGCGGTGTGAGCACGGCGTGTCCTGTGGTGGAGGGGCCTGGCTGGGGGTCTTCACTTTGCCCTTTTTCAGCAGGGAAGCGAGGGGTCCACCCTGGGGGTGTCTGGGGGAGGCACAGGGCAGGGGTGATAGCATGACCTGAGAGGAGAGCTCGGGTGGCTCGGGAGACTGCAGCACCTCAGTTGCTGCTTCCTGGGGTGTCAGAGGAAACTGAGCCCCCACCAGGGAGATCTGTGGGTTCACAAGCCAGCCTCCCCCCACCCCTGACATGGGCGGATGAGAGGGGAGACACAGCAGGGGAGGGAAGGGTGCCAGGCACCACCGTGTAAGGCAGGGTCCCTGGCTCTGCCCCCTCCCCGCGCCCCTTCCTCCAGGCCCACAGACTCGCCCAGCTGAGCCCCTGGACCAGGTTCCCCACCGGCTCAGCGGGGCCTTCCCCGGGCTGCTCCTTCCACTCTGTTGCCATGACAGTGTGCGGCTGGGGTGCTGGCACCCGGCACTTTCTGTTTGGGACATGACCCGGGAGCAGGCTCTGCTTGATGGGGGGGCCACCCCCTCCTTACTCACACTGCCCACTGCCCCGGGACTGTGAGCCACCCAGAGGGGTGAGGATGGGTGTTGACCCCTGCCCCTGGCCATGGGTGTGCCCCCCCCGTCAAGATGGGCGGGTCCCGCTGCTGCCTCTGGGGATGCAGGGGTGCCTGGGACCCAGCAATGTTTTGGCTGCCTGCAGTGGGGGCCTGGGGAGGGGCAAGCCCTTGGCCTACTTGGGCCCTAGAGTGGGCCATGGGCCCTAGAGAACCAGACACTGCTGCTCCCCAGCAAAGTCCTCAGGAAGGGCAGTCACTTCTTGTCCCCCTGTCCTAGGACCCCAGGTGGGGTGGGGGCCATGGAGTGTGGCACATATGCCCTCGCAGTGGTGAGCCGGAGCCCTGGGTGGGGGCTTCTGGCTCCTTTTACCTGCGTCCTCCATGGCACCTCTAAGGCCCCACTGCAGGGCCCCCCACTCTGCCAGCAAATACATGGAAACTTAGGGAGGTGACGTGGGACTTGCTGCTCAGTGGTGGGGATCTGGCCTGGGGTGCATGGGGCCTCCCTGGGTGCCCAGCACAGTCCAGGGGTGGGTGGGCCCCCAGCCTCTGCCAGCAGCCTCCCCAGAACGGCCCCCACCTGCTTGCTGCCTCTTCCTGCCCCTGCCGCGGGGGGGACCTGCTCACTCAGGAATCACCTTGACGTCCCACACCCACTCCCTGTCTGCCGCTCGGAGTTGGGCAGGAGGGTTCTTATTTAGCTGCAAGCGACCTGTGATTGTTGGGGAGCCTGACAACGCCAGGGAGTGAGTGGGTGAATGAATGAGTGAATGTGTAACTGAATGAGTGAATGAATAAGTGAATGAATAAATGAACAAATGGATGGGTAAATGAGTGAGCGTGAATGAGTGGATGAGCGAATGAATGTGAGTAAATGACTGAATGAGCAAATGCATGTGTGAATGAGTGAGTGCACGGGCGCGCGAGCCGCCACCTGCCCTCTGCCGCAGCCGCCGCCATGTCGACTCTGCTGGACCTCAAGAGCAGCGTGCTCAGGCAGGTGCAGGGGCGCCCGCCCTTCCGCCGCAGGCCCGAGGAGGAGGCGGGGGGCTCGGGCGCCGACGCCCAGGGGCCCCCCGCGGCAGCCCGGTGAGTGCCCGGGGCCCCCGCGCCCAGCCGCGTCCCCTCCCGTGAGCCGCGAGCCCCGCAGGGCCGTGACCTGGGCCCGGCCTGCCCCGCAGGAAGCCGGGGGACGGCGCCGAGTTCTTCGCCCGCGTGCGCCTCCTCCTGAGGAAGGCCGAGGGCCGCCAGCGCCCGCCGGGCCCCGAGGTGAGGAGGGGCCCCACCCCGCGCCCCCGCCGCCCCTACGGCGCGCCCCAGCCCGGCCCCAGCACCCCCCGCCCCGGGCCCTCGGGGACAGGGCGCTCTCCCCGGCGCGGGAGGCGTCCCGCAGCGCCCGTCTTTGCAGGTCCTCCTGCGCAGCGGCTCGCCCGCCCCCGCCGAGCCCGTGGACCCCGGCCGCGGCCCGGGCGCTCTCACCCCGGAGGAGGTAACGGGCTCTCGGGCTCTAACCGCGGTCGCCCGGCACCTGCGACGGCAGGCCTGGGGGCGGGGCGGGGCCAGAGGCCGGCGGTGGGCGGGCCAGGGGGCGGGGCCAGAGGCCAGTGGTGGGCTGGGGGCGGAGGTGGGCGGGGGCCAGAGGGCGGGGCGGCCTCCCGGGGGAGGTGGGGGTGAGCAGGAGCCGCCAGGCCACAGCCTGGCAGGTGCAAAGGCCCTGGGGCAGGGACGAGCTGGGCAGGGCTGGGGGTGGACACGCAGGGGATGCTGACCCGGGAGCCTGAGACCTGCCACGACGGTCAGGGCCTACGGCTGCTCAGCCAGCAGGGGCTTCCGCAGATGGGCCGGGGGGCACCAGGCTCAAGGCCTGCTCCCCGCCCCCCCCAGGTGGAGATGCTCTACGAGGAGGCCGTGTACACGGTCATCCACCGCGCGGGGACAATGGGCCCTGAGCAGGTGGACGACGAGGATGCCCTGCTGGCCTACCTCCACCAGGTGAGCACCCTGCCCCGCCCGCCCCCGTGGCGGCATCGCGGTTGCCCCCAACAGTTGCAGGCCCCCCCCCAGGTGTAAAAACACAGGTGCCCTGTATGCAGGCACAGATAATCCAGGCAGACACGCAGGCAGATGGACAGAGACAGGTAGTCCTACGGACAGACCAATGGACACAGGTGGAAGAACACTCACGGGTGGACAGACATATGACACCCACAGAACAGGGCAGAGAAAAGGACAAAGCAGCAGACAGACACACAAATGCAAGGCGGCTCACAGCACAAACATGCACATTTACATTCAGACAGGTAACTTTCCTCACCTGTGCGCTGTGAGCTCCCACTGCTCCCCGCAGCCCTGCCCCAACAGCCTGCATTTGCACACCCGGCCCCTCAGCACGCAGCTCTGGGTGCATTTGCACACACACCCCCTTGGCACAGGCCCTCCAGCTGCTCTTTCCAGCCCCACCTCGGGGGCACCTGGGTCCTCACACCTGCCCACCCCTCAGGTGTTCGGCACCAGCCCCGAGGAGCACGCTGAGGCCGTCAAGCGCGTGAGGAAGGCCAAGGTGAGGCTGCGACAGGCAGACGCCTGCACCTCCATCAGTAGCCTGTGGGGGCCTCAGGGTGGTGGTGAGGTGGGCAGCCCGGGCCACGTCCACACTGAGTGCCCTCGCCCCGCAGGCCCCCACATACGCCCTCAAGGTGTCAGTCATGCGCGCCAAGAACCTGCTGGCCAAAGACCCCAACGGTGAGTGGGCATGCCGCCTGGGACCCGGGCGGGGTGGGCATGGCCGGCAGCTGAGGGGACTGGTGTGTCCCAGGCTTCAGTGACCCGTACTGCATGCTGGGCATCCTGCCGGCCTCGGGCGCCCCACGGGAGCCGGGCGAGCAGAAGGAGCAGCGCTTCGGCTTCAGAAAGGGCAGCAAGCGCAGCGGTCAGGACCCACTGCCCGCCAAGTGCATCCAGGTCACCGAGGTCAAGAGCAGCACCCTGAACCCCGTCTGGGAGGAGCACTTCCTTTTGTAAGGGCCCTCGGCGGCCAGGGCAGGCTGGTCCCGGGTGTGCACACGGGTGCTGGGGTGGGGGCCGGTCCCAAGGAGGAAACCGAGGCTCAGGGAGGGGGGCTGCAGTCGGGATTTGACCTGCCCCTTGTTCCCCTTGGCAGCGAGATCAAGGATGTTGGCACGGACCAGCTGCACCTGGACATCTGGTATGGCCGTGGCCGGGGAGCACGGTGCTGCCCTGGGAGCGGGGGCTCGGGCCGGCCAGGGGCTCCTGACCAGCCAGGACGCTGCCTGCCCCCAGGGACCACGATGACGACGTGTCCCTGGTGGAAGCCTGCAGGAAGCTGAACGAGGTCATCGGCCTCAAGGGTGTGGGCAGGTAGGCGGGTGTCCCCTGACGCGGCGTCCTACAGCTCAGCCAGGTGGGCCTGGGCGTGACGCTCACCGCGCCGTGTCCAGGTACTTCAAGCAGATCGTCAAGTCGGCCCGGGCAAACGGGACGGCGGGCCCCAGCGAGGACCACCTCGACGACTTCCTCGGGTGCCTCAACCTCCCCGTCCGTGTGAGTGGGCCTCGGGGGGTTGTGCTCACGTGCCGTGGGGGTGTCCCCGCCTGCTTGGGGTGATGTGAAGAGGTCTGACCCCCACCCTGGCCCCCCAGGAGGTGCCCGTGGCTGGTGTCGACCGCTGGTTCAAGTTGGAACCGCGCTCCAGCGCCTCCCGCGTGCAGGGTGACTGTCACCTGGCCCTCAAGCTCATCACCACGCAGGTGGGGTGCCGCAGCGAGCCCCCCAGCCCCCGCGGGGCACCGGGCCATGCCGTGACCGGTCAGGTCTGCGTTGCAGAGGGCCACTACCATGGGCCGGCTTGGGCACTCTGGCTTCCTGTCCTACCAGCTGCTCTTCGGCCACCTGCTGCAGTTCGAGCACCGCACCCAGGAGGTGACGGCCCCTGGGGGCCCATGGGGGGCGAGCAGGGTGTCCGATCAGCTGGACAGGCCCCCCGGCAGCCCCCGCTCATGTGCAGCTCCTTCCCAGCCTGACACAAGCAGCTGGCGTGGGGAGCTCAGTGGGCCGGCCGCCACCATCCTCTGTCTGCACGGCGCCCAGGGCAACCTGTCGCCCCTGCAGCTGGCACTGCTGTGAGTGGGCGCCTGAGGGTGGGTGGACGGGGCCTGGGCTGGCCCTCACTGCCCTGACCCGGGGCCGCCCACAGGCACTGGCAGGTCAGCAGCCGCCACCATCAGACCTGCAGCCTGGACTACGGCTACCTGCTCGGGCTGCTGGGGGACCTGCAGGCCCACTGGGAGGAGGTGGCCTCGCTGCCCCTGGAGCAGGTGGGCGACAAGCGGACAATGACCTGGGAGGGACGAGGTGCACCCAGGGCGGGGAGAGCAGCCAGGCAGAGGCCCTGGGGCCTGGCTTGGCCAAGGGGCACGGTGCAGGGTGGGCTGTGGCCACTGGCTGTGGGGTCCTCGGCTCGGCCAAGCACCCTGTCCCCAGGAGCAGAGCCTGGCCGACAGCTTCTCGGCTTTCTCTGAGTTCGGGCTGCGGCTGCTACGCCAGCTCCGCGACTACTTCCCGGCCACCAACAGCACCGCCATCCACCGCCTGGAGCTGCTGCTGAGGTGGGTGCTGTAGTGCAGCCGAGGGCCAGGTGGGGGTGGAGGGGCTGGGTGGGCGTGGACCCCGGCCAGCGGGCAGCCCCTCGCCCCAGGTGTCTCTGCAAGCTGCAGCAGTTCCGGCCTTGCTCCAAGAGCCGCCCACTCGAGACGGAGCTCAACATGGACATCACCACGGCCCTGAAGGTATGTGAGATGGCCGCCCCAGACCCAGCAGCCACACCCACTCACCGTTCATCTGACACCACCTGCCGGCTGCCCCCTTTCCCTCTCACCCAACACGCTGCTTCCGGCGGCTTCTGTCGCAGAGGGGCAACTGCGAGTGGTACGACAGGCTCCTGAACGCCAAGAGCCCTCGCGAGCAGGTGCGGCTCAGGCAGGGCAGGCCTGTGGGTGGGGTGGCCGTGGGCACGGTGTGTGGGACGTGAGGACAGAACAAGCAGGTGCCCCTTGCAGCCCGGGCTGCAGCGCCTCTCGGGGCTCATCAAGGTGGCCGACACCATCTACGAGGACCTGCAGTCCTGCCGTGGCGTCTACGCCAGCCTGTTCCACAGGTGGGCACCCGCGACTCCTCCTTCCCCCGGCCCCTCCCCACAAGGGCCGGCCCAGGGGCAGGTGGCTGAGGCAGGGCCTTTGCAGCATCCTCCAGGTCGACGTCTTCACTCTCACCTTCCGGCAGCTGGAGCGTCTGGTGAGGAGGCCCCCGGCCTGGCTGCCTGCTGGGCATGGGGAGGGGAGGGCACCCTGAGTGGGAAGGGCCGGGTGTCCTTGTCGCTGCCTCCCGGGCAGGTGGCTGAGGAGGCGAGGGTGCTGATGGAGGAGCTGTACCCCAGCATGACCCTCGAGGTGGCCACGGGGCTCCTGGAGCTCTACCTGACCCTGGCCGATACCCAGTGCCTCTGGAGCAGCAGCCCGGGCCGGTGGGTGCCCCCTCCCTGTTCCCAGGGCCCCCGGGGGAGGTTCTCCCAGGCAGCCGCTTAGGCTGGGAACTGGGGCGCTCGCTGGCCCTAGGTGCCCGGGACGGGGTGGGCTCTGACCGGCACCCTGCTGCAGGGATGGCCACTCCCTGGCCCTGGCTGGCATCCACGACCCGTTCCTGCCCGCTGTGGAGTTCTGGCTGCAGGTGCTGCAGGACCAGGCCAAGTGGCGGCTTCAGGAAGCCGTGGACGTGGACACGGTGAGTGAGCCCCCCCCCACACACACACGAGCTGGGGCTGGTCCTGGAACCCGGTGACCCGGCCGCTCCTGCCTGCAGTTGGAAGCCGTGGATACCTCCTCCAAGCACAGCAGCTCCGCGGCCACTGCCGGCCTCTGCCTCAGCTACATCCAGGAGCTGTGGACCCGCCTGGCGTGGCCAGACCCGCCCCAGGCCCAGGCCCTGGGCACCCAGCTCAGCCAGGTGTGTCTGCTCAGGGGGTGCAGGCCGGGGGGAGGGCAGAGGCCAGGAGGGGCGGCCCACGGTACCCCTCCCCGTCTCCCCCGCCAGGACATGTGCGAGGTGGTCCTCTTCTACGCGGACCTGCTGCGCAAGAAGGCAGACGCGCGGTCCGCGGCCGTGAGCGAGGCGGTGAGCGGGCGGGCGGGCGGGCGGGCGGGGGCCGGGCCACCGCGGGGACCCGCGGACCCATCGGCCTGTCTGGCGCCCCCCAGCTCTGCGTGGTTCTCAACAACATGGAGCTCGTGCGCAAGGCAGCCAGGCAGGCGCTGCGGGGCCTGGTGGGGCCCGAGGGGGGCCTCCCGCGCCCCCTGCTCAGTTGCTCGCAGGCCCTGGAGGAGGACCTGCAGCGGGAGGCCCGCACCGTGACCGCACACCTGACCTCCAAGGTGGGTGGGAGGGCGGCGGCCTGGGGGTGTCTGGGCCGTGGGGGACCTGTCCCCGGCCGGGTCGCGGGCCGAGCGCTCCCCCCTCAGATGGTGGGCGACATCAGGAAGTACGTGCAGCACGTCGGCCTGTCCCCCGACTCCATCCACAACGACGAGGTGAGTGCCGGGGAGAGGAGGAGGGGCGGGGCCCGGCTCTGGCCCGCCCTGAGGAACCTGCCCGCAGGCCGTGGCCCCGCTGCTGAAGTACCTGGACGAGAAGCTGGCCCTGCTCAACGCCTCGCTGGCCAAGGAGAACCTGAGCAGGTGGGCTCTGGGTGGGCCGGTGGGTGGGGAGGGCGGGGGCCAGCGCAGGGGTGGTCCCAGACGCCTGGTGCCCCCGCAGGGTGCTGGAGGCCCTCTGGGAGCTGCTGCTGCAGGCCATCCTGCGGGCGCTGGGCTCCCACCAGGACGCCTCGGCCGCCTTCTATGGCCGCTTCCACTTCACGCTGGAGGTAGGCCCCGGAGGGAGCTCCCTGCCCCTGCAGCCCCGGCCGGGGTGCCCGGCCTTTCCTCCTGGGTGGCAGGACTTGCTCTGGTGCCACTTCCTCCCCAGCAACCCCCTGCGTCAGCCGCACCTGGGCCACCGTTAGGTGCACGGCCTCAGGCGCCTGCGCTTTGCCCAGCTGCCCGGGAGGTTCGGCTGTGCCCCAGGGGTGGGAACGGGGGTCTGCCCAGGGCTCCCGAGACCCCCCACAGGGCTGCTTGAGGCTCTCTTGAAGTGGCGTGTCTGCAGCTGTCCGTGTGCCCGGGTCCCAGCACACCTCACTCACTCCAACGTCCCTCCCTGCTTTCCCTGCCCCAGGCCCTGGTAAACTTTTTCCATGCCGAGGGCCACGGCCTGCCCCTGGAGAGCCTGAGGGATGGCAGCTACAAGGTGAGGTGGGGCCGGGAGTGGGGGTGTGCACACCCCAAAGACCCAGTGCCACCTGCGCTGGCTGCGGGGCGCCGGCTAGCCCATTTCCACGGGCATGAGATGGAGCGGGACCGTGCCGGGCCCCCAGGCAGCCCCGAGGAGGCATCCAGGTGCAGCCCTGGGCCTGTGCTCTGACCCCACCCCTCCCCGCAGAGGCTGGAGGAGGAGCTGCGTCTGCACAGATGCTCCACTCGCGAGTGCATCGAGCAGTTTTACCTAGACAAGCTGAAGCAGGTAGGGCGGTCAGGTGTGACCAGGCACCCTGGCCCTGAAACACCCTACCCCGCCCAGAGCCCCGCCCCCACAGCGCCTGGCCCCTACCCGAGCCCGCCCCGCCCCCACAGAGCCCCGCCCACCCACCGAGCCCCGCCCCGCAGCGCGCCTTGGAGCAGCACCGGTTCGGGCGCCTGAGCGTGCGCTGCTACTACGAGGCGGCCGAGCAGCGGCTGGCGGTGGAGGTGCTGCGCGCCGCCGACCTGCCCGCGCTCGACGCCAACGGTGAGGGCGGCGGGGCCGGGCCGGGCCGCCGGGGGGGTGGGCGGGGGTGGGGCAGCTGCTCACGGCGGTGCCCCCCAGGACTGAGCGACCCCTTCGTGATCGTGGAGCTGGGCCCGCCGCACCTCTTCCCGCTGGTCCGCAGCCAGAGGACGCAGGTCAAGGCCCGCACGCTGCAGCCCGTGTTCGACGAGCTCTTCTACTTGTAAGTGCCGGCCCGCCCCCACCCCCGGGACCCCCCCAGCCCCGGTGACCGCCGTGTGCCCGCAGCTCCGTGCCCGCCGAGGCCTGCCGCCGCCGCGCCGCCTGCGCGCTCTTCACCGTGATGGACCACGACTGGCTGTCCGCCAACGACTTCGCGGGCGAGGCTGCCCTGGGCCTGGCGGCCGTCAGCGGCGTGGCCCGCAGCCCGGCGGGAGGGGGCGCGAGGGCGGGCGAGCCCGTCACCCTGCACCTGCGCCGGCCCCGAGCCCAGGGTGAGTGCGCGCCCGCGGGGAGAGGGGCGGAGGACCCCAGGCACCGGCCAGACGCTGCTTCCTCCCGGCAGTGCGCTCGGCGCTGAGGATGCTGGAAGGGCGCACTAGCAAGGAGGCACAGGAATTCGTCAAGAGGCTCAAGGAGCTGGAGAAGTCCATGGAGGCGGACGCCTGAGCCCCACCCGTCCCTCGCCGTGCCCTCCGTGACCCCCGGCCTGTGCAGGCAGGGCTGGGGGCAGCCTCCTCGCTGTGTGGCCTGCGTGTAGTGGCTGCACCCGTGGCTTCCGCCTGCCCCTGGCTATGTGGTTTTGTGTCCTCTGTGAACCCCCCGGGCCCATGAGCTCCCACCCCACGTGGACCTGGACCGCAGACTGGGTGGTGCCTGGCAGCTGCTCCACTGCAGGCACAGCAGGCCAGATACAGACCGGCAGGTGGGTGAACCCCGCCCCCAGCCTCCACAAGGCCCTGAGCAGAGGTTTGCCCCCAGAGAACAAAGGGCACATTTGGAAATGTTTCTGGTTTTTGCGGGGGGTGGGGTGGGGTACCAGCACTGGTGGGTAGAACCTTGGGACGCTGCTCAACATCCGGCAGAAAACAAGACACCGGCTTCCAGTGTCAACAGCCCGAGAACGGCGGATCCCTCCCTCTTAGAGGAAGCCCTCACCAAGCAAGCAGGGGGACCTGGGGTCAGGGTTTGAAAAACCCCAGCTCTGACAGGCAGCAGCTCCCAGAGCCCCCGGGTGGAGAGAGAAGTGAATGTTCCTGGGTTCTCACCACCTAGTGGGGAGGTGGGCCTGGCTCCAAAATCTTCCACCCAGATGGCTAGGAGTTCCATGGGTCTCCACACCCCACGCAGGCCCAGGACAGTGCTCCTGAGGTCTGTCTGTGAGGCTGGGGTTTCCCCAGGGGCTGCTGGGTCAGTATGAGGAGCTCGCTGCCCACTGGTCAGCTGCCCCTTCTTTCAGGGCGCACATGCCCACACAAGCACCCCACAGCTCCAAAACCAAGTGCAAAGAAACAGATCCTCATGTGCTGGTCTCCTTGTTGACCCCCAGCTTCACTGAGAGGGCTCCATGGCAGGCCCTGGAGGGAGATGGCCAAAAGTGTCGGGAGAGACCAGTCCACTCCTGCTGGCAGCTGCAGGGGCCGAGGCTGCCAGGCTGTCTGGGTCCCAAACGTCTGCTGCCTGCTGCCCTCTCCAGATTTCCTCCGCACCCAGCTTCGAGCAATACACACGCCTGCATCCTCAGTCTCTCTGCCGTCTCTTGATTCCTCTCCAAACCTCTGCCCGTGCGCTAGCCTCTGCCCTTTCACCACACCTCTCGTCCCTTCCGGGGCTGCCGCTGCCTCCTCCGTTCTCAGTGGTGGGTTCTGCTTCCTCGGACTCGTCCTTGTCACTGTCATCGCTGTCTGTGGGCAGCCTGGGATGGACAGGGTTCCCTAAAACTCTCGCCCCTAACCAGCCCCAGGCGCCCCGCCCTGGGGGCCCCACCCGCAGGAGCCCACGTTTACAGAGGAAAGGCCTGCAGACGAGCGCCATGCTCTCCTAAGCTACCCAGTGGGACTTCCCTAAAATCACCATGGTGCCATGTGGGCCAGGGCCCCACACCATGGCAGCGGCCAGGGGCCAGGAGAGCCTGGCGTCTAGTATCACCAAACTGGGATGCCACGGACTTACCGGGTGCTGCCCACCGGCCTGTTGGGGTTTGCAAACTCCCGCCCTGAGTCCACGTCAAAGGGATCTGAGCCAAGGGAACAAGGACAGGGAGGAGACTCTGTGAGCGCAGAGAGGGACGCAGCCCCTGCCAGTGGCAGCAGGGACGGCCCTCCCCTGGCGGCAGCCTCTCGGGGGCTCCCACTGGTGCCAGGTCTCACCAATTTCCTCTTCCTTGGGTCTCTCCTTGGCACTGGCCAGGAACTCCTGTTCAGCCTGGACCACCTCCTCTGGGCTGCTGCAGGCCGCGTACCTGTCCAGGAGCTGGCGGTTCAGGTCCAGGAAGCCCTTGCCCCACTTAAACTTCCGCAGCAAAATGACAGCCAGGTCTGAAAAGCCTGACCAGACAGGAGCAGACAGGAGACCCAACGATGTCCCTGACCCCTCTCCCAAGAGTGTCCCGATGACACCTGGTGCTGGGTGCTGATGGCGTCCCAAGTAACCAAGAGGTCCCTCCCAATACCAGGTTATTATCTCGACAGCCCAGGCCCGCTCGCCAGCTACACGCTTGCCACTTTCCCCACTCTGAAGCCCACTGGGTCCCTCTCCACATCTCACCAAACTTCCTGTTTTGGTGCTCTGGGAACAAGTCAATACTTGAGGAGGATTTTCAGGGCCCTGATGCCAGGGCAATCGGGACCCAAACACATGCATTAGCTAGGCCAGCCGTCCCACCTCGCCTCTGTCTCCACCCCACCCTCCGAGGTGAGGCCAGTGGGTGGGAGTAGGGACTGAAACCCCGATCTATCAGCCTTGTGCACCCCTTCATCGTCCTCCTGGGGCCCCATGGCAGAAAACCCAAGGCCCCAGCACTCACCCAGGATGCAGAAGGTAGCAGCAAAAGCCTCCACACATGACAGTTTGCAGGGTCGGCCATAATTCACAGGGTTGGCAGCCACCAGGTAGGGCAGCAGCCGCAAGTGGCTTCCCCGCATCTTTCCAAACGGCGTCTCATCCAGCCTGGCCCAGGAACAGTCGATGACAGCGACCCCTGACTGTGCCACCAGCTGTCTACCAGGATCAGCACAGGGCAAGCGTCTCAGCACCAGCTCCCCAGGCGGAGGCCTCACCAGGCACACAAGGACATCGCCACAGCATGAGCTACTGAGTCAGCTGCCAGAGCTACCTGGCACACGCTCATGAATTCATTCAACAAACTGTGGTGACCCCATGTCCCAAGGACTTACTAGGCACCGCGAGCAAACTACACAGTTACGTTCCCTGCCTCCACGGGGCAGTCTTTGGGCAAGGAAACAAGAAACAAGCACACATCTGTGAGCATGGAGAGGAGTGCTGCCCTGGAGGCTGGGCGGCTGGTTAAGACCGTATGGGCCGGGCAGGCCCCTGTGCCGAGCCCCCTCCTCCGGCCCCCGCGCCTACCTGTCCGCGGGGGACACGTACTGGGCCGCCGCGGGGCTGAGCACCAGGCCGCCGAACCTGTGGCCCAGACGCAGGCAGCGCACTAGGCCCAGGCGGGCCAGCTTGCGGCCGGTGCAGCGCCGGGGGTCGCAGTGGCCCAGCTCCCACATGGCCAGCGTGCAAGGCAGCCTCGCCGGCTCGTCCTCGGCCGCGTCGGGCTCCACGGACGCTGCCCCGGGAGAGAAACGGGAACGCGGCCTCAGGAGCGGGTCCCCCCGGCCCCGGCCCCGCTCTCCCGATCACTCCCCACTCACCGCGCAGTGCGGCGCCGACCTCCTCCGCGAAGGCCTCCAGGGAGCGGCCCTGGGGGCGCCGAGCGCGGCCGCCTTCGGTGCCGGGCCCGCGCGCCGCCCTCCTGCGGCCCATGGCGGGAGCCCGGGGCCCCAAGACTCGCGATCGCGCAGCTCAGCCGCCGGCCGGGGCTCGCGAGGAGTCTGCGCAGGCGCGGAACACCACATCCGGTCCGGCCCTCACGTGCTCGGCCCCGCGCTCACGTGGCCGCGCAGTGGCGCCGGCGGAGCGATGGCGGCGTGGGGGACGCTCGTCCCGCTGCTCCTCGGGCTCGCGGCGCGCGGTCAGTGGCCGGGCCGCGCGCGCTCCCTGCACCCCGACCTCTCGGGGGTCCCGCTCCCCTCCCGCTCCCGCCCGCGCCCCAGCCCCGGCCTCCCCGCCCACCCGTCACCGCCTCGCCTCCCCTAGGGCCCGCGCCTGCGGGCGCCGCGAAGATGAAGGTGGTGGAGGAGCCCAACGCGTTCGGGTGAGCGGCCTCGCGGGCCCGGGCCGCACGGGGGCGGGGGGCGCCCGCTCGCCACTGACCCCGCCGCCTCCCGTAGGCTGAACAACCCGTTCCTGCCCCAGACCAGTCGCCTCCAGCCCAAGAGGGCTCCCTCGCCCGTCTCCGGTGAGTGCGGGGCCTGGCCGGGGCGCGGCGGCGGCGGGGAGGGAGCGGCGGGGAGCGGAGCTGGGGCCGGGAAAGCCCTGCGGCCGGGGAGGGGAGAGGGCACCTGGGAGTACGGCCAGGTGGGTCATGCACCCCCCGGGTAGCCCTTTGAAATTAATCTTTAGTCGCACGATAATGAGCTAGATGGAACATGCTTGTACCCAGTTAAAGTAGGAGCCGACTCAGTCCTCTGTGTCCGTTTTGATCGCTGCTAACGGTTGGTGTCTGTTCTCCCAGACGTGTTTCTGTGTGTCTGTTCGCGAGTGTGAGTAGAGAATGTATGGTGATTTTTATTGTCTTTATTTTTTTCTTTCTTTTTTTTTAACAATACTACACCAGTTAGGTAATTTGCTCCTGTCACTCTGTCATGGCAGTGGCTGTAGGTCCTCACTGTTTTCAGTGTTCCACACCAAGGCTCTGCCCTCCTGTTGTCAGGCACTCAGATTTTCAGTAGCTGTTGGGCCTCAGAAACAGCTCTGTGCAGAAGAGCCCACGTAAGTGCGTTTTTGTGCACTTGCGTTAGTTAGTTTTGGAAATCAGAATCCCAGAAGAGAAAGTGCTGGGTCATAGAGGATGTGCATTTTAAGTGTTGAATGAATTTAAATATAAGAAACAAAAGTCCAAGAATTAAGTTTTTGAATGTCACTTTGTGCTTTGGCCTGTGCGTCAGAAATGAACAAATGGTACAGTGCTTGTCCTCAGGGAGCTGGTAAGTGACCAGTCCAGTGGAGTGGGGAGGGGAGCAGGCACTCCGCCAAGAAGTAGGTGAAATACCCAAGTACCTTGAGATAAGTGCCACGTCGCTGTGTAACGCAGAGATGTAAAATAGCCCATAGTCTGTCTAAATACAGGTCTCCTCAGGTGTCTCGACGCCTGTCACAGTTCCCCTTACCAGGGTCCAGTCAAGGTTCCCGTGGTCCGCTTGGTTATGTCTTTCTTGTCTTTTAATCTGGAGCAACCCTCACACCCCCATATCCCACCCCCCACACCTGCTCTTTTAAAATTTCATAATGTTGACTCTTTGAAGAGTCCTGCTGTTGTCTTACAGAATGTTTGGCCTCGTGCTTTATTTCTTCTTGTCATGTAGCGTGGTCGCCTTATCCCGGTGTTTCTCGGGCACTGGAAGCCGGGCCTGGGAGAGCTAAGCAGTTTGGGCAGGAATGCCTCAGAGGGGAGGCAGTGCGTCCGCAGGCACCCAGTGCCCAGGGGTTGCCGTCTGTGTGTGGTGACCCCGGGCACTGACACGGACCCGCTGTGCCCAGCTGGGTGTTCCCTCTGCAGCGGCATGCCACCCACGAGGGGACACGTTGGCCCCGAGGGCATGTGTCGTCCCCCTGGCTCCGGGCTCCGATGTGTTCCTGCGAGAGGCAGAGAGGCCCCGTGTCCTGCTTCCCGTGCCTTCTGCGTTTGTTAGCGGTGGTCTCTGCTAAGGAAGAGTGCCCCGCCCTTTCCCTTTTCTTTTGCACCATCATTCTCAGCTCAGATTTCAACACTCACTTGTATTGAGGTACAACTGACGTACAATGGAAGGCACAGATCTGAGGTGTGCAGTTTGGGGAGCACTGACAGTGGAGCGCAGCGGTGTGCTCACCACCTAGAACCGGGCGGGAAGCTGGCTCAGGTGCCTCTCCAGACGGCCAGCCCCACGGTTCCGGGTGCTCTCACCGGAGGCTGCTTTTGTCTGTGCTCGGACTGATCTCGGGTCCGGCGTCTTTCTCTCGCATCCCGTTCCTGAGACTCGCCCATGTTGGTGTATCAAGGTTTTTCTTCTGTTTTGTTTTGTTTTTTTTTTGGTTGTTTGTTTAATTTTTTTGACTGGGTACATGTAAGCTGGTGAGGTACAGATGTGCTCTGCTGCCTGGTTCTTTGTCGTCTGCAAGCATCAGTTTGCTGGTTTTGATAATGCACTAGGGTGACGGAGGGTGTTAGCAGGGGGGATGCTGGGGACCTGGGACCTCACTATTAGTTTTGCAAGTTTTTGTGTGTCTATAAGGTTTTCAAAATGAAAACCTTATATACACACATATAAACTTTTTATTGTGGAATAGCTTCCGTCTTACAGAAAAGTTGCAAAAATAATACAAAAGCAATACAAAGAACTCCAGTATACCCCTTACCCAGATACCCAGATTTACCAACATTTTGCCACGTTAGCTGTATCATTTTCTCTCTCGGACTTACTGTTTTCTAAACATTTGAGAACAGGTTGCATACATGTTCCTTGAACACTTAATACTTCCATATATAGGAAGTTATATAGCTTGTTTATATACATCAGTACTTAGAGATGTATACTGGAAGAATGGATGGAATCTACATGATTTTAAATTTCCAATTCAATTTTTCTATCATTTTTTTATTGTAGAATATAACATAATACATAAAACTGATAACTTTCCAAGTGCAATTCAACAAGTAGTTAGCAAATTTCAAAGAATATTACCGCTTACAACTCCACAGTTTCAGTTTTTTCCTTATTATGAAACATATATACAAAAAGGTACTATCTTTCAAGTATGATTTAACTAGTAGATATACAGGAAATTTCCAAAGTGATTGAGTTATAGTACCATAGTTTCAGTCATTTTCTTACTGTGAAATCTAATATACACACACAAAGGTATAGCTTTCAAATGACAATTTAACAAGTAGCTATAGAACACATGTCAAAGGACGGTATGGGTTACAGTTTCACCATTTCAGTTTTTTCCTTCTAACTATTCTAATGCCCTGGCAACTAAGGAAAAGAAAATTACATAAAAATTCAGTATTCCTAATCCTTTGTTAGATTCCATCTTGTCTGTTGCTACCCCTTCCTCTAGTTTAATCACTTTCCTGATCTTGAGGGATGTCTCGGCAGTGACCCCCCCTAACCTGTTCATGTTGAAAAGAGATGTCAACTTTATGAACAAAGGGAACATATCTAGTTGATGTTCTTGAACAGGTTATTGTCTCTGTGTTTCGGGACTTAGCTGGCATAGGGGCAATTTGAAGGATTTAAATTTTTGAAGAATAAACTTAATGAGTGAAACTTTTATAGAATATGGTATTCTATTAATTATAGTCCGTAGTATGCAATGTGTAGATTTTTCCCATGTACCCTTCTGTTGTCAACTCTCTGTGCCAGTGTCATGCCTTAGAAGTATATCATACAAGCACCTGTCTATATTTGTGGTGCTGATCTGTGGGAAACATGCCTTTAAAAAACTCTTGTCATTTCTATTCACCTTCAGTACGGCTCTGATACTTATAATCCCATTAACAGTCGTCACCCCTACCATTATCATACCTTTGAATTCACCCTCATTAACATATCTGAACATATTAGATTATCATTCCGCCTTATAGCTACTGTCTATCACCAGGTCCCCAATATTCTTATAAGACATTGATTTTATATTATTCAGATAGTTCATAGAAACGGTAACATACAATATCTCTCCTTTTGCATCTGACTTATTTCACTCAGAATTATATTTTCAAGATTCATCCATGTTGCCATATGTTTCAAGACCTTGTTGCTTCTTACTGCTGCATCGTGTTCCATCGTATGTATATACCACATTTTGTTTATCTACTGAAGGACACTTGGGTTGTTTCCATCTCTTGGCAATTGTCAACAATGTTGCTATGAACAGCTGTGTACAAATATCTGTCTGTGTGACTGCTTTCAAACCTTCTGGGTATATACTGAGAAGTGGAATTGCTGGATCATAGGGTAATTCAATATCTAGTTTTCTGAGAAACTGCCAAACTGTCTTCGGGAGTGGCTGTACCATTATACAGTCCCACCAGCAATGAATAAGAGTTCCAGTTTCCCCACATCCTCTCCTCTTGTTTGTTGGATGGCAGCCAATCTAATTGGTGTGAGATGATGTCTCATTGTGGTCTTGATTTGCATCTCCCTAATAACTAGTGAAGATGAATATTTTTTCATGTGATTTTTACCCATTTGTATTTCCTCTTTGGAGAAATATCTTTTCATATCTTTTTTGCCCATTTTATATTTGGGCTGTTTGTACTATTATCGTTGAGTTGTAGGATTTTATATGTGCAAGATATTATCTCTGATCAGATACATGGTTTCCAAATATTTTCTCCCAATGAGTTGGCTGTCTCTTGACCTTTTTGACAAATTGCTTTGAGGTACAGAAGCTTCTGATATTGAGGAGTTCCCATTTATCTATTTTTTCTTTCGTTGCTCGTGCTTTGGATGTGAGGTCTAGGAAGCGACCTCCTAATACTAGATCTTGAAGATGTTTCCCTACATTTTCTTCTAGGGGTTTTATGGTACTCTTATATTGAGGTCTTTGATCCACACTGAGTTAAGTTTTGTATAGGGTGTGAGGTAGGGGTCCACTTTCATTCTTTTTGGTGTGGCTATCCAGTTCTCCCAGCCCCATTTGTTGAAGAGACTGTTCTGCCCAGTTCAGGAGATTTGGGGGCCTTTTCAAAGATCAGTCAACTGTATGTCCGGGGGTCTATTTCCAAACTCTCAGTTCGGTTCCATTGATCGATATGTCCATCTTGATGCCGAGTGCATGCTGTTTGGACCACTGTGGCTTTACAGTAGGCTTCAGAGTCTGCAAGTGATAGTCCTCCCACTTCATTCTTCCTTTTTAGGAAGTTTTTGGCAATTTGAGGCCCCATTCCCTTCCAAATAAATTTGATAACCAGCTTTTCCAAGTTTGCAAAGTAGGTTGTTGGAATTTGGATTGGGATTGCATGGAATCTGTAGATCAGTTTGGGTAGAATTGACATCTTAGCAATGTTTAGTCTTCCTATGCATGAGCATGGAATATTTTTCCACCTATTCAGGTCCTTTTTTTATTTCTTTTTAGTAAAATTTTGGAATTTTCTGTGTGGGGTCTTTTATGTCCTTGGTTAAGTTTATTCCTAGGTACTTGATTTTTTTAGTTGTTTTTTTAAGTGGAATTTTTTTTATTGCCTCTTCAGTTAGGTTATTACTAGTGTTCGGAACATTACTGACTTGCGTGCATTAGTCTTATGTCCAGCTACCCCTGCTGAATTGGTTTATTAGCTCAAGTAGCTTTGTGGTCGAATTCTCCGGATTTTTCAAATATAAGATATCATCTGCAAATAATGACAGTTTTACTTCTTCCTTTCCAGTTTGGATGCTTTTTATTTGTCTTGGCAAATTGCTCTGGCTAGAACTTCTAGCACGAAGTTGAATAATAGAGGTGACGGTGGGCTTCCTTGTCTCGTTCCCGATCTTGGCGGAGGAAGGCTTTCAGCCTCTCACCGTTTGGTACTCTGCTAGCTGTGGGTTTTTCATATATGCCCTTTATCATATCGAGGAAGTTTCCTTCAAGTCCTACCTTTTGAAGTGTTTTTGTCAAAAAGGGATGTTGAATTTTGTCAAATGCTTATTCAGTGTCTATCAAGATGTCACTTGATTTTTCCCTTTTGATTTGTTAATATGTTCAATTACATTAATTAATTTTCTCATGTTGAACCACCCTTGAATGCCAGGAATGAGCCCCACATGGTCGTGGTGTATAATTCTTTTAATGTGCTTTTGGATTAGATTTGCAAGTATTTTTTTGAGACTCTTTGCATCTATGTTCATTAGGGAGTTGGCCTTTGGTTTTCCTTTTGTAGTGCCTTTATCTGGTTTTGGTATCAGTGTTAGTAGCTTCATAAAATGAGTTAGGTAGTGTTCTTTTACTTCAATGTTTTGAAAGAGTTTGAGCAGGAATGGTGTCAATTCTTTATGGAAACTTTGGTAAAATTCCCCTATGAAGCCATCTGGCCCTGGGCTTTTATTTGTAGGTAGATTTTTGATGATTTTGGTTATGATTGGTTTGTTGAGGTCTTCTATTTCTTCTTGGGTTAATTTAGTTTGTTCATGTGTTTCCAGGAAATTGTCCATTTCCTCTAAATTGTCTAGCTTGTTGGCGTACAGATGTTCATAGTATCCTCTTGTGATTTTTTTTTTAATTTCTTCTGGATCTGTAGTAATTATCCCCTTATTTCTGATTCTGTTTATTTGGGTCTTCTCTTTGACTTGGTCAGTCTAGCGAACGGTCTGTCAACTTTGTTGATCTTCTCAAAGAACCAACTTTTGGTTTTATTTATTCTCTGTTTTAGTTGTTCTCAAGCTTACTTATTTCTGCTCTAATTTTTGTTATTTCTTTCTGTCTACTTGCTTTGGGGTTAGTTTGCTGACCATTCTCTAGCCTATTCAGTTGCTCAGTTAGGTCTTTAGTTTTAGCTCTTTCTTGCTCTTTGATCTATGTATTTAGAGCTATAAATTTCCCCCTCAGCACTGCCTTAGTTGCATCCCACAGGTTTTGATGTGTTGTGTTTTCATTTTCGTTTGTCTCTAGATAGTTACCAATTTCTCTCGCATTTCTTCTTTGACCCACTGGTTGTTTAGGATTGTGTTGTTTAACCTCTATATATTTGTGAACGATCTCGTTCTCTGGTAGTTGTTGGTTTCTAGTTGCATTCCATTGTGGTCAGACAATGTGCTTTGAATAATTTCAATCTTTTTAAATGTAATAAGACTTGTTTTGTGTCCCAACATTTGATCTATCCTGGAAAACATTCCATAGGCACCAGAGAAGAAAGTGTATCCTGGTACTTTGAGATGTAATGCTCTATATATGTCTGTTAAATCCAATTCATTTATCATATTGTTTAGCTTCTCAATTTCCTTATCGGTCCTCTGTCTAGTTCTATCTATAGAAGAGAGTGGTGTATTGAAGTCTCCTGCTATTATTTTAGATGTGTCTATTGCTCCTTGCAGTTTAGCCAGTGTTTGTCTCATGTATTTTGGAGCTCTTTGATTGGGTGCATAAACATTTATAATTGTTGTTTTTTCTTGGTGAATTATTCCTTTTATTAATATATAGTGTCCTTCTTTATCTCTTATGACATCTTTGCATTTAAAGTCTGTTTTGTCCAATATTAGTATAGCTACCCCAGCGTTCCTTTTTTTTAATTCAATTTTATTTAGCTACACACACATACTGCACAGTTATCCGAAGTGCACAACCAGCGGCCACAGCACCACCACACACACCCCAGTCCAGCCTCCGAACACTCCCTGCGCCAGGAAAAGTGAAAACAAGAACACCCAAATCACCCCCCACCCCACCCCACCTTCCACCGAGTTTCTTGTCCCATCCTACTCATTCATCCACACACTGGACAGAGGGAGTGGCAGCCACAAAGCCTCCCCGGCCAAACCACTGCAGGGTCCTCCCCGCGAGCCCAGGCCGCCAGGCCGCAGCCGCACAGCCCCTCCCAGCCTCCTGCTGATTGCAGCTTGCCTGGAATATGTGTTTTTTCCATCCTTTCACTTGCAGTCTCTCTGTGTCACTGAGTCTAAGGTAAGTCTCCTGTAGACAGCATGTCGCTGGGTCATATTTTTTTAATCCCTTCTACCAATCTGTATCTTTTAATTGGAGAGTTTAATCCACTAACATTCAGTGTTATTTCTGTGAAGGGAGTTCTTGAACCAGCCATCTTATCCTTTGGTTTTTAGTTGTTAGATCTATTTTTTGCCTCTCTCTTTTTTCCTTTAAGTTACTCTTACTAATATCTCTTCAGTTCTGTGCTCTTCTCCAGACCTCTCTCTCCATTCTTTTTTTCCCAGTTCCAATTCAAATTTAACATTACCAATTTTATTTTTTAATATCTTTTACTTTCTATTTGTGTATTTTTTTCTCAAACAGTGAAAATCTGGGCTCCTTAATAACATAAATATATTTACCAACTTTGTCTATAACTTACAGGAAATAGTTTCAAGATTATACTACCAGTTGCTAACAATAGAGCACTGAGTGGGATGTGTGTTTTCCCCAGTTCATTTTCCAACGTGCCAACTAAATTTAGATGTTGAGAGCCTTGTGGTTGAAAGTTGGCCACAGTATTCTCTTTTTCTGGTTTGTTCTTAGTGTGACATGAGAACTGATCTGTTTCTGTTTGGTGGTTTTTTGTTTTTTAAATTTTTAAATTAGAGAAGTTGTAGGTTTACAGAAAAATCATGTAAAAAATACAGCCCCCTCCATTATTAACACTTTGCATTAGTGTGATACATGTGATATTAAACTTGTACTATTAACTGTTATCCACAGTTTACGTTAGGGATTTGATACAATTGATGAAAGAATATTAAACTTACTATTAATTGTTATCCACAGTTTACGTTAGGGATTTGATACAATTGGTGAAAGAATATTAAATGTACTATTACTGGTATCCACAGTTTATGTTAGGGTGCATTTTTGCCCATGTGCTTCTCTATTCTGAACACCTTGCACTAGGTAGTTACATTTGTTACAATTCTGAAAGAACGTATTTATAATTGTGCTGTTAACTGTAGTCCTGTGTTTTGTCTTTTAATTGTTATTCTAGTATCATTACAACATAAGTTTTCCTGTTTAACCACATTCACATACATTATATTAATATTCATGTATATTAATGCTTGCTTTATATATTTTTCCCTTTCGACTTTTCTTTAACTTTTAAAAACTTGGTGTTATGGACGTCAGACATAAAAGTGGAGAGAAGAGTGACCAGTGTCCCGGGGCGCCACCCAGCCTCGCTCGGCCTGCGTTCTCCCTCCCACCTACTGCTCTGAAACCAGCTTCTGTCATTTGCACATACTTGGTGTGCAGCTTCCAAGGCTGGAGCCACCATATCGTCATCAGGCTTTAAAAAACGCAGCCATTCCTTAAAACCAACAGAAATCACCTCAGTGTTTTAGGTTTCTACTCTAGGTCTCCCCCACCTCCCTTTTTGCTGGCTTCACAATTCATTTGTTGAAGAACCTGCTTCATTTATCTACATTCTGGATTTTGTTCATGGCATCCTGGGGTGTTTTAACGTCCTCCTTTCTCATCTGGAATCAAGTCAGCTTTGTGTTTCCCTCCACGGCCCTGGTGCCTTTTCTGCTGTCCCTGCCTGGCTGTGTCCCCAGCCTGCTGTGCCAGCTGGGGCCCCCCAGAGCGAGCTGGTGCCTTGGCCTGTCCTCAGCTCACCGCTGTGTGTGATATGTGTAAGATATCAGTCTTTTGTTAGATATATGGTTTCCAAATATTTTTTCCCAATGAATTGGCTGCCTCTTTACCTTTTTGACAAATTCCTTTGAGGTACAGAAGGACATAATACATTCAAACCGGAGCAGTGGGTTTATTTGGATTTATTCTGTTTGGAGTTCTTTGGGCATCTGTGGTTTGTGTATTTATGTTTAGAAGGGCTGGGAAGTTTTCCCCGACAATTTCTTTCAATACTATTCCTAGACCTTTACCTTTTCTTCCCCTTCTGGGACACCAGTGATTCTTCTATTTGTGCGCTTTATGTTGTCCATCATATCCCTGAAATCCATTTCAAATTTTCCGGTTTTTTTCTCCATTCATTCTTTTGTACTTTAACTTTCCAGCACATTTTCTTCAAGTTTGCCTACTCATTCTTTGATTTCATCTAATATGCTGCTTTGTGTTTCAAAGATCTTTTTAATTTGATCAAGTTTATTTCCATAAGCTCATCTATTTTTTTATTTACTCTTGCAAATTCTTCTTTAGGCTCTTCTAGGGTCTTCATCTCCTTTATGTCCTGAACCATGGTCTTGTTTGTGATTATTTCTTTGATTAATTGCTCCAAGTTCTGTGTCTCCTCTTGTTTTTTTTATTTGGATGTTTGGTTTATCCATATCTTCTGGTTTCTTCGTATGCTTTAAAATTTTCTATTTTTGGCCTCTTGGCATTTGTTTATCTTGATACAGTTCTTTTAGGACATGCAGGCTAATTTGAACAATTATCTATAATTTGTCAGGGCTACAGCTTGGTGGAGTGCACTTTCTTTGACTTACCAGCAGATGGCACCCCTGAGCCACCTGGTACCCTCAAGCCAGATCTCCCAACTTCATCTGTGTGGCGAGTGGGGGTCCAAACCTTGGGGGAGCCAATCAGTGGACCAAATTTCCGTGAGCAGTTGGTGCAGCCAGCCCTGAGGGTCGGGGGTGCGCCCTGAGCAATTAGGCAGGGAAGATGGCTTAAAGACCCAGATCTCCCAGCCTTTCCTGGAGTCTTAAAGCTGTTGCATGAGTCCAACCCTTTGGCTCAGATCCCCACAGTTCCTCTCCCTGCCGCAGGCCCACAAATCCCTGGGACTGGTGTAGGGGCCTTGGGACCTCCGTGCAGGACCTGCCTCCTAGCCGTGCCCTCTGTGGAGGAAGACTTTGCAAGCGAAGCTCGCAGCCGCGGCACCGTGCAGGCCCATTCCCAGCCCACTGCAAAGATGGCTGTTCAGGGGTCAATTCCCCTTTCAGTGGACCTCCACCTTCCTAGCTGCAGGTGTGCGAAAGGTCATGGTCCACACCAGAAACCGATGCGGGTGCCCAGGGCGGGGAAGGCCCTCCCCACCACACTTGGCTGCGTGGCTCTTGCTGCCAGATCCTCAGCCGCTTTCCAGGTTTTTAAACTACTCCCTCTCCAGATGCCAACCCCCGGTTTCTCCCCAGGGCGGTGTGGCTGCTGTTTCCCCGGCAGCCTCGCTCACTTGTTTCCTGACACAGACTCTCGGTTTCACCGAGAGCACGGTCACTGTGGATGTCGCAGACCTTGTCCAGCTGGTATAACCTTGGAGCTGGTATTCTGGAGCACTTTCTCTTTCAGCTAGTGTTTTTCATGGAATATTATTTTGCTCTGTCTCCCCTAATCTGCCATCTTGATCCCCCTTCATTGATTTTTGGGTGTTGAGCTAACCTTCCATTCTTAGAATAAGCTCCACTTGGCTACTGTTTTAGTGTGCTGGGCTGCTGAAAGCAGATGCCATGAAACGGGCTGGCTTAACAATGGGAACGTGTTAGCTTTTATAGTCTTGAAGCGAGAAGAATGTCCAAATCGAGGCTGCATCAAGGCAGTGCTTCCTTCCTGAGGCGCGGCCGCTGGCGATCCTGGCTCCTCTGCCCCATGGCTAGGCGCGTGGCGGCATTTGCGGGCCTCTCCGTTCCCTTCTGGGTTTCCTTGCTTTCAGCTTCTGCTTCTGTGGCCTGTGTGCTCTCGCTCCCCCACCCCACACACCCCATTCCTTTTATGAAGGGCTCCAGTAGAGGTTTGAGACCTGGGCTGGGCACGGCTTCACTGCACCTGCGGGGAGGGTGAGCGTTAAGATCATGGGTTTCTGGGTACGTACAGTTCCAGACCACCACGGGCCTGCTGAGTTCTTTTATAGTTTATGTATTACTAGATTCAAATTCCTAATTATTTCTGACCCTTTATTTCTAGAGTTTCTCTTTGGGGATGTAAGTTGCAGAGACTTTGCCTGGCTTGTCAGCTGTTTCCAGGCTCTTGGTTTTTCTCTGGCTGTGTGGTCAGGTGTGTGTATTGTGAATGTCTCCTCCCTCTTTGCTCTTTGCTGTAACATTCCTGTGAGCTTAGACTCCCAGCGTGCGTTCCTGGCAGCGCATACCGTCTGGTGGTGTGTGTGTGTGTGACGACAGCCCGCTGCGGCCCGCGTGGGAGCAGCAAGTGTGGCTGAGGCAGGGGTGCCCGGCGCTGTGCGTCGTGCCCGGCTGAGAGCAGGGCTTTCTGCAGCTGACAGCAGGCCCCACACCCTGGGACTCGAAACTTTGTCCTCATCACTGGAGGGCAGGAGGGGGCGAGGTCAGGCCCACTTTTTGGGGGGAGTTCTGGCTACTGATGGGGAGTCAGAGGGGCCGGCATGTGTGCTTGCCCCAAGTCCACTGCTGCCACCAGGAGGGCGCCCCAGTTTTGCAGGGTGGAGCAGGAGGCTGGGGCAGGCTGGGGGCCAGGTCGGGCAAGGGGTGGAAGGAGGGGGCTGAGCCCAGGCTGGGTGTGGGGGAGGGTGGTCCAGGGAGGGTCTGACGGGTGCTGTGGGTTCAGGACTCGTGCAGGGTGGTCAGGGGTGGGTGTGACCCCTGGTGAGCGTTAGTGGGATAGGAGAGGTGGGGACAATGAGGGCTTGGCCCTAGGGAGCGGGAGGAGGGGAAGACCCCAAGAACAGGCAGAGAAGTGGGGTGTCACCAGAGATGCGGGCACAGGGTGAGGGGAAACACCCCACCTGTAAGGGCGTGGGACGGGACTGGCTGAAGGCCAGGGTGCCAGAGGGCTGGGGCCAGTGAAGAGGGAGCCTTTGGGCCGCCCGCAGGATCCAGTGGTGGAAGGAGGGGACGGGCGGGCAGGTGTGAAGGAGGAAGCAGCTGGACTCAGGGGCTGGCCCGTGGGGATTGGGGGCTCCCTTCCTGCCCTCAGGGGAGCGAGGGCCGCAGCCGGTCTCGGCACAGCTGGCCCATCCCCGGTGCTGCCCGGAACCCCCGTCCTGGGAGGGGCGGCCCCAGGAGGGCCCCCGGGGTGTGGCCGTGCAGCCCCGGGGAGTTTCTGGCAGGAGCAGGACCGCAGCCAGTTTTCTGGGAAACCATCACGCAGCACCTTGTTTCATTTATTTCGAGCTGTAACAGAGAAAGTAATTCTGGCAAGTGGCTTTTAAAAAAAACCAGTATGAACTGGTTTTAGAAGAGCTTGGCCGCTCAGCGGCGGAGCCCCTGCCTCCCGTGGGAGCTGCGGGTGAGCCAGGGCGCGGGGTGCAGAGACGGGCCCCAGCCGCCGCGTGCCGCAGACAGGGCTGGAGCCGGCACGCGCACTCCCAGGTAGTCTCAGAAACGGGCATTCAGTGTTTCGGCGTCGCCCCCATGCGTTGCCATTGCTCTCTGGGTGCCAAGGCTCTTGGTTTTTACCAGCATTTGGGGTTGTGGGGGAAATGCTAACATCTGTACCCCTGTATCCCGTCCTTCCGTTTGCAGGTCGCCTGTGTTGCTCCACAAGCGAGGGTTTACTCAATTCTAGTTTTCCTGCGCTTTTAAAAACACACACATTTATATATGATGGAAAAACATACAAAACGTGAAATTTGCTATTTTAACTAAGTTCACTGTTTGGTGGCATTTTGTCACCACCAGTACCAACGGCAGAGCGCTGCCCCCCGCCCCCGCCCACTGCCCTGCTGGGTCTCGGGT
>PVKY010001241.1:0-33914 GCA_004027775.1 Bradypus variegatus
TCCTGAGGAGGAGAAAGGCAGTTTTGGGAAAGTTGGCAGATGGTCATATGGGACAACTCAGATTAGATCCATCGACCCTGTTCTTTGCTAAGAAAAAAGATAGAACCATATGATCTATCCTCTCTATCCAGCCCGAGCCTTCCTATCTTGAAGGCTTACCTTGAGGCACTGCCTCCTACAGGAAGCTCTCCTTGACTGCCCAAGGCCACCTTGGGATTCTGGTTGGTTTGTTTGTTTTTCCTAGCTGACACACAGTCTGCTTGGCATCCTGGAATGTGGTTCATTGGTGAGAACCCTCAAGCAACATGTCACTAATAATCACTGGTGTATCAGTCCTTGTGAGTAATTTGCTCATGTGGAGTGGATTTAATGTTATCTCTCTAATAAGGTCACTGTCAGTCATCCCATGAGCATCCTTGTGGGAAGCAGGGAGCAATTGTATCTGGGAAGAGCAGGGCCTCTGGGGCTGTCTCATCACCATGGCAGCCCGAGGGTCATAAACGGCCAGGGCACTTGCCAGCAATCATGGGGCGTGCACCCTGTGATTTGATAGTTATGTCCGTTTTCTTTTATGTGCTGGATTTTATTTAATTGCGGATGTAGAACTGCTTGTAATGAGGATAGGCAACCCCCCTGGAGCACTTTCCTAAGTCCCAGGCACTACGCAGGAAGCTCCACGTGAGATTATCTTCTTGCTCCTCTCGTAAGCCCAGGAAGTAGTTTCTAGTATTATCCTCATTTTAGAGAGGAAAACTGAAGCTCAGAGAAGTTGAGAGATTTGCTCAAGGTCACACAGGTGCTAGGTGGTGGAGCCAGGATTTGAACCTATGTTTCTCTGAGCCCAGAGCTTGTCTTTTAAATTCTTGCACGAAGTAAGTAGGAACTGCCTCATATCCACCATTCGTCCTCCATCTGTGAGCTGGGCACTGTGCTGGGGTCTCGGGCTTCAGGCAGGCCCAGGGACCCTGTTCCCTTAGCTGGAAGTTGCTGTTCACTTGGTAGCCCCCTTGTCCTCTCTCCCCACTCAAGGACAGAGCTCTAGTCATTATCTCCTCTCTCTCTTCTGCATCATCAATTTTCCCTCTCACTGGGTCATTCCCAACACCATAAAACATGTTATTATTTCTTCCCTCTTAAGGAAAGAATCTTCTCTTAACTATGCATGTTCCTTGATGCCACCCTATTTCTCTTTCCCATTACAGCAAAACTCCTTGAAAGAGTCATCTTGCTTGCCATCTCCAATCCCTTTCCTCCCAGTCTCTTTTGAATCCACCCCAGTCAGGCTTTTGCCCTCACCTCTCCATCAAAACCATTCCAGTCATGGCAACCAGTGACCTCAGCACTGTATCCCATGGTCGATTCTTGGTCCTCTTTGCATTTGTCCCACCAGCTGCCGTTGACCTTCAGCCACTCCCTCGTCTTGAGACCTTTCTTCCCTTGGTTTTCGGGTTCTCCTCTGTACCTCTGGTTGCCCCCCTCGGCCTCCTGTGCCAACCCCTCCTCGTCCGCTGACCTTAGTGTTTGCGTGTCGAGGGCTAGTCCCCAGGCTTCTCTTCTCCCAGGATGGTCTCATAGCTTCCAACACCAGCCAAAGGCTGATGGTCTCTGTTTTGGGATGAATTGTGCCCCCTAAAAAGATCTGTTGAAATCCTAATTCCCAAGATCTCAGAATTGACTGTATTTGGAAATAGTGTCTTGCAGATGGAATTAGTTAGGATAAGTTCCCACTGGAGTAGGGCAGGCCCTTAATCCAAATGACTGTTCCTTCTAAGAAGGCGAGAAGATGCTATGGCACAGACAGAAGGTGGCCGTGTTGATGACGGAGGCAGACTGAAGTGCTGTAGCTGCAGACCAAGTTGCACCACAGGCCACCAGCCACCACCAGGAGCTGGACGAGGCAGGGAAGCACCCTCCCCTGCAGGTTCGGGGGGAGCGTGGCCCAGGTGACACCTTGATTTTGGACTTCTACCCTCCAGCACTGTTGTTCTCAGCTATCCAGTGTGTGGTGCTTTGGAATGGCAGCCCTGGAAATTCAGACAACCCCCAAATGTTTATTTTCAGCTCCATATGTCTCCTGAACTCTAGACATGTATCTGGCTGCCTACACAACATCTTCATTTAGAGGACTAAAGGACATCTCCACCTGACATAAACAAAACTGAGCTTCTTATCCTTTCCCCAAGCCAGTACCACCATCTCCCAGCCCCACCTTCTCCATCCTGGCTGTTGGCGATTGCCTCCTTCTGATTGCCCAGGCCAAAAGCTTGGAAGTCATTCTCGACTCCTCTCTCTCCCTCATCCTGACATCCAGTCCAACAGCCAAAACTGTCTGTTCCATCTAGAGATACATCCAAAGACCTGGGCCCTTCTCACCACCTCCAGTGTTACAGCCTTCCGAACAGCTGTCAACTTTCGCCTGGGTTGCTGCAATAGTTTCTTAGTCTCCCTGCTGCTTCTGCCCCTGACCCTTCACTGTGTTCTCTGCCCAGGAGCCAGAGGGACCCTGTTAAAATATAAACCAGAGCATGGGACTTCTCTCCTAAAAACTCTCAGAGGCTTCCCATCTCCCCCAGAATAAAAGCCCAAGTTTTATTATCACCCCTGAGGCTCCCCGTGCTCTGGCCTCCTGCGTCCTCTCTGATGGGGTCTCCTCCCACATCCCCCTGACTGGCCACACCAGCTCCCTGGCTGCTCCTCGAGCACTCCAGGCGAGCTCCTGCCCCAGGGTCTTTGCACTTGCAGCTCCCACCACCTGCTGTGCTCTCTCCACGTGGCTTCCTTCAAGTCTTTGCTCAGAGGTCCCCTCCCAGGAGGCTTCCCTGGTCTCCTTCTGAGATGTCACCCCCACCCTTGCACCCAGGCCTCTTCCATGTTCTGTGTTTCCTCTTTAGCACTTGTAGCTATCTAATACAATAAACATCTCAGTTACTTATGTAGTTATTGTATCTTCCACTGAATGTCAGCTCCATGAGGGCAAGGGCTTTTGTGCTTTCTCCCCCCTGCTGAATCCCAAGCCCCTGGCACACAATAGGTGCTCAATAACTATTTGTTTAATGAATTAGTGACTGAATCCCTCCTCCTGCCCAGCAGGAATAGATCCAAATTACCCACAACTTTCTCGTCTCCTGGGGCTTACTGCAGAGCACCCTAAGACAGAGGCAGAATATAAGGGGATTCCTGTTTTCCTAATAAGACCATGAAAGATTTATTTGGGCCAACTTGAATTTATATTTTCTTGTGTTTAGGGAAAAAATAGTTAAATATCTATGTATAATATATACTTTATTAGTTTAATTACATGCACCTATTCAAAATCATGAATTACCTCAAATAAGGTGTGATAATTAAGAAATGTGGATTTTTCCACCTGGCACATTTCATGAAATTATTTTACTCTCTTCCCTTTTGGGGCCCTTTCCCATTGGGTCTGGGGGTCACTGGAGCCCCATTTGCAGGTATCTTCCAGAGCACAGGCTTCTCTTCCAGCTGGGGTGTCAGAGATGCTGCACCTTTTGTGTCCTTGTATGTTGCTGACACTGGGAATTTCAGCCCAAGCTCATTATTATTTATAATAAGAGCAGTGTTTTTTCACTCATGCACCCGGTGGGCGTTACACCCATCACAACACAACCGCACACTTACTGCATGTACCATGTCTGGAAATAGAGTTCCTGGAGCTGGGTGTGTGTGTGTGTGTGTGTATGTGTGTGTGTGTGTGTGTGTATTTGTGTCCTGAGATGCAGGACTTTTCAGTGCTAAAACCAGGACGGTCCTGGGACAATCGGGATGAGTTGGTTCCCTCTCTACTCCCAGCTACATCCTGCTCTTGCATTCCGAGGTCACCCAGAAGTAATTAATACACTTGGGTCAATTTTCCTTGCCTGCTTTTTATAAACGGCTCCATCAGGGAACGCCATAGGGGTCCCACGCTAGCTTCGGCTGAGGCTAACGTGTTTTTCCTGACTGGTACCATGTGGTTCAAAATAAACAATAGAGGGAGGACTCTAATATATGTAATAGAGCCCTAAAGCCAGGCCTTCTTAGAGTTTTGGGAGGTTTAAATAGTGGGCGTTCCCTCCCCCACCTCCCACCACTTACCCTCCCCCCGCCCCATCTGCAGGGATTGAGAGTTAACTGCTGTTTGCCCTCAAGCTCTCCACCCGAGGGGCTATTAAGATGGGATTTAGCAACAATAACAGCCACCATGTGGTCTCTGATCCTTGTAACTCAGTTTCCCAGCAGGGCTGTGACTTGCCACTCATCTAGCACCCTCTCTGCTCTGCCCTCTACTTGGAATTCATGTTCAGAGATCCTTCTTGGCAGAAGAGGGGTGTGACTCAGGCTTGTCCAGGACAGGACCTCAGACCTGGGCCTGCGGGATCTGGGACTCGGTTCCCGAGGTCCTAGCCTCTGGAAGCCAAAGCTGGGGACAGAGCAGAGCAAATGTTTTCTTCACACTCCATTTCTAGGGTCCCAGCCCCACTAGCTGCAGCATTTGTTCTGAGTATAAGACAGGTACTTTAACAAAACTAGCCCTGAGTTTAAAGAAGAACTTTCTGCTAAAGCCCCTGCACCCTCAATCCCTGACTGCTGCGAGAATGGCGTGGTTAGAGACCTGGACAAGTGCTCAGGCAGGCGGGAGCCGGCTGCTGGGGAGCACAGGTGACCCCTCCTGCCTGCCCATGAGCGTTTCTGCAGCCCCTACGATGTGCAGGTGCGTGCAGCGGGAAGAGGAGGCAGCAGGGACAGGGCAGCGGCCCTCCTCCCCAACACTCAGCCCAGGCAGAAAGTGGGGCGTGTGGGCTCACCCCAGGCCTGGTACCATTTACTGTGGTCTCTGGGTACCTTGCCTCTGACTCAGATGCTTCCTGCTTTTCCCATCCCAGCTCTGGCAACACCTCCTCAGGATGCCCTCCCGGATTAGCCCAGCTCCCACGTCCCCTCCCTGTCATCCTGACCACACAGCTGCACAATGAACCAAAGATGGTGGGGGGTGATCTCCGATGGCCCCCAGTGGGATCAGAACTCCTCAAGGGTGGGGGTCAGGGCTCTTGATTCTCTTTATCCTCAGAGCACACAGCCCTATGCCTCTGAGTTTGACAACAAATTGGAGAATCTTGGAATGTCCTCCTGGAGAGAAAACTGAAGGCCAGAGAAGGGCAGTGACCTCAGTCAGTAGGTCAGGAGTGGATTCTCTGCAGGGTCCTTTCCCCTAAGTATGACTACACTCAACATCTATGGAACATCTTTTTACATGCCTGGCACTGACCCAAGTACTTGAGAAACGTGACCTCATCTAACCTGTCAACAACACCTCAAGAAAGGTATTGAAACCATCATCCCCACTTACAGGTGAGTTCCTGAAGGCCTGGAGAAGCTGCAGAATTCCCTGGAAGATCATACAGTCAGTAAATGATGGAGTCAAAACTCCAAATCAGATGGATGACCCCTCCCCACCCCCAGAATTCATGCCCTTAACCCTTGCCCCACGGATTCAAAATTAATCAGGAGTCCTGGATAGGCTTCGGGGGGCTGCGAATCCCCTGAACTTGCTTGTGTGTGTATTTTCAAGAGGGAGGATTCATAACTTTTATCAGTTTCTCGGTAAGGTCTAAAATCCCCAAACGAAGAATCACTGTTTGTGTGGCATAACTTGGATTGTTCATTATGGGGATGGAGGGGGAGGTGAGCTTGGTGAAGTAAGGAGGGGAGGGGAGTGTGAAAGTGTGAGTGTGCACGTGTGTGTTTGATGGATGGTTGGGGGGTGAGGTGTGCCCTGTCCACGACGTCACCTGCCCAACTGCTCCCCCTTGTTGACAGCCTGTGGACACCCCGGGGCCCAGCTTGGCACACACGTGTGCTCTCGCACGCAGCAGGCTGGACTTGCCGCCAGCTTCCTCGCCATGTTCTATTTCTCTCCTGCCCATCAGCCAGGCTCCCTAGGGCCCAATCTCCACGGCTGTTTTATGGAAGGTGTCAGCTCCCCGCTCCACTCTCTGGCCTGATGTAGCTATTAGGAGCAGCTACGAGAAGAAACAAAATACCAGGCGAGAAGGCGGAGGGCTAGGGTCCCCGAGGCAGCTGCTGAGAACGTGTAATCCCTCATTCCTCGTGTCACCAAAACACACTCTCCACTCCTGCCATCACTTCTTATTTAGAACTGCATGATAATTAGGCTGTGTATTTGGAAATGAGTAAAAGTAAGCTGCCAGCATGTGGCTAATTTTGCTCAGGGCGTGTTGAAGATATTAACCCAGAAGAGGGGGCAAATGTGGGGAGGCAAAGCCCAGGTACATCACCAAGGCCCAGGTGGCTTCCAGCTCGGCTGCTGGTCTTTGTCTAAGGGCTCCAGCTTCCCATTAGACTGGTCCCTGGGCCAGTAACCAAAGACCCTGGTGGCCAGTTGGCAGGAGGCTGGCCTGGGCCTCACACCCTCTGTCTGGGTCCACATACTCCATACCCCCTTGGTGACCCAAGAATTGAGTGCCATGTGCTTGGAGTGCCTTCCAACCTCTACCTTTGGCTGGGTCCCCTGCTTCTGAACCCCTCTGATCCTACTGTTCTGGCAGGTAACAGTGACAGGACATCTATGCATGTGAATTTGAGCCTGTGAACCATGGAGCTCTTGGGTTCAAGGTCTGCCTCTGCTGCCTGTTGGATAGGTGACCTTGGCTGAATTCTTTTCCTTCTTCTTCTGCCTCTTCTGCTGCTCCGGACGTAAGAGAAGCTCAGCTTTGGCCTCAGAGAGAGCTGGTTAAAATCCTAGCTCTGCCTGTCACCAACTTCATGATTTTGAGCAAGCCTCAGTTGTTTCAGCTGCAAAATAGGAACAACAGCACCCACCTTCTAGAGTTCTTCTGAGGATAAAATGAGAAAAAATCTGAGAAATGCTAAGCGAGGTGCTGGGCTTTGACTGCATATTTGGTGACCGTCGGCTGTGATTGTTAGGGTGTTTGTTGTATATTTCTGACTTGGAGTATTAGTATGACCACTTGTGAATGCTGCCACACAAACAACCCTGTCTCTTGAAGTCCCCCCACAAGCTTGTCCTGGACGGTGAGCTCCGTGAGGGCAGGGACCAGGTCCTGGGGCATTTAGTGTCCCCCCACCCCCACCCCAACTACCCAGCCCCATGCCCTGCCATTCGATACACATTTATCACATGCTTGCCAGGGTTGTTGGCAGAGCCTCCTAACCTTGCTTTCTCCTTCCAACCTGCCTTCCAACCTCCATATTCAACATCAGCTCGTGTCTCAGAACCCTCCATCAGTCCCCATTTCAGGGGGAAAGCTGGAGTCTGGGCCAGGGCCTCTGGAAGCTTCTGC
The DNA here is from genome assembly GCA_004027775.1 of Bradypus variegatus. Taxonomy (NCBI): domain Eukaryota; kingdom Metazoa; phylum Chordata; class Mammalia; order Pilosa; family Bradypodidae; genus Bradypus; species Bradypus variegatus. Next base: position 7,326 of record PVKY010001241.1, read on the forward strand.
CCCTCCATCGTGTGCGCCACCCTCAGGGGCCCCCATGGTGCCGGTTCCTTAAACGTCCTTGCCTCAGGGCCTTTGCACCTGCTACTCCATTGCCTGATAATGTCTATCTCTGGATACCCCCATGGCTCACGCCCTCGTTTCCTTCAAATCTGTGCTCAGATGTCACCCTTTCAGCAAGGACTTCTCTGGCACCTTATTTAAACCCTATTGCAGCCCCCTCACTCCTTTCCTGCTTTATTTTCCCTGCAGAATGTATTTGACCTTAACATATATCATTTTACTTATATATTTGTTTATTGTATCTCTCCTTCCACGGGGTCAGGGCCTTTGGTCTACATTGCCCATTGATATGTCCCCCACATCTAAAACAGGGCCTGACACATAGTAGGTGTTCAACAAACCTCTGTTGGATAAATGAGTGTGCAAGGCACTGTGCTGTGCTGGGAATACTGTGGTGGCAAAATACACATGTCCCCGCCCTCCGCACCCCCTGGGGCTCACCACCTGCAATGGAGGAGGTGGCCGCCCAGCCTCGGCTTTGCTCTCCACTCCCGGGGTTGATTCATGGGGAAGACGATGCTCTGGCTGAGGGTGGAGAGACAGGTTTTTGTCTTCTTTAACAAAACGGTCCGGGAGGACCTCCCATGAGCCAGGCCCCGAGACTGGCATAGGGTCCTTGGAGGTAAATGAGATGCGTACCTGCCCTGCCCACCTCGTTCATCGCTGCATCCCTGGGTCTCAGCCAATATTTGTTGAATGAATGAATGAATGAATGAATGACTCATCACTGTCCTGAATCAAAGGAAGAGAGAATGGGAGGAGGCCCAGAGTGGAAGTCTCAGTCTGCAGCACCTATTGCCTTGGTGGAGTGGTCCTGGGGTCAATGGCAAGCCCCCTGCCCCGGGCATAGGATGGGCGACAGGCTGCACGCAGTGGCCTGGTCAGCGTCTCAGCCGCAAACCCTCCTGAGAACCAGCTGACGTCCCCAGTGAGGGTGGAGCTGGCCATTGACCAGAGGAGGCCCCAGGCTTCTCTGACCCCTGGGCTGGCAGGTTACCCGTCGTGACCCCGGAACACTCTCACGCAGGGGGTGAGCTTCCCTAACGACCACGGGCTGCTGAGCCAGGAGCAACAGACCCAAGGGCACGCCACCCATTAAGAGCCAAGCCTCTCACCCAGGAACACACAAATCCCCGCGTCATCTGTCATCCCCTCTGCCAACTGCAGTTCCAACCTGGCCCCGCTGCCGGCTGCACCCAGCTCCCCAGGGACCGTCCCCAGGTGTTGGGAGCCTTGTTCCAGCACCTTGGGAGAAGAGAGCAGATGGCTGGGGCACAGCCCTTGAGGGTGCTTCCTCTGACCCCTCCCAGGCCCACATTCCCAGGCTGATGCCCCTAAGGATTCAGATGGGCCCAGGGCCCGACCACACTCCTGCTCCTGCAGAACACGGGCAGACGGTCCTGGACAACCCCTTCCTCCCAGATAAACCCCCACTCAGAATCGGTCTCAGGAAACAAAGTCCCCATCCAACTTCTTATCAGCAGGCAGGGGCGGGCCCCTCCTTGGGGGACCCGGGTGTCCCATGCAGCTTCCCAGCCACTGTCTCCCATGGCCTGTCCTGCGGTGGGGGGAAGCCTGGCTCTGTGGCTCTCCCAGGAAGGACGTGAGGACAAGCTCTCCGCAGCCCGCAGCCCGCCACAGCCTGGCAGACTCGGCAAAGGCAGTAATTGTGGGGAAAATTTGCCAGCGGAGTGAAATAAAGAGGCTTGAAGGCACAAAGAGGAGGAGGCACCAATAAGAAGCTGTTTTATATAGACTTGCATTCTCCAGACTGGAACGAGAACACAGGGTTTTTGGTCATCTGAGTCAAAGAAGGCCAGTTTGAACACGAGAGAGATTGCTGGGGGGGTCGGGGGAGGGGGAGTGGTGGCTGCAAAACTCTGGCTGCCCGAGGCCCCTGCAATGGCAGGAGGGTCTCCTGCTCCTTTGGTTTCTGCCTTAGCAGCCACTCTGGGCTATCACTGAGAGCATCCTTAGGGCTCTCCCAGGCCCAGACCTCCCCTCCCCCAGCGGCTCGGGCTGTAGCCCTCCTTGGGTCATCCCCTCCCACGAGACAGGGGAACCGGGTCTCTAGGACCGAGGCTCAGGGACACAATTCTGCTGCCTCCCAGAATTCTCGACAGGACCTCTGTAGTTTTCCATCTTTTCCACCTCGAGGCCCCATCTTCTTTTCTCATATTACAAAACTGATCCATGTTTGAGGTAGAATATTGAGCACAGATATGAACACAAAGAAAAAAATTAAAATTGCCTATAAATCCTTTCACTATTGTATGCTGTGGTTTTCCAGCCCTTTCTCCCTATGTGTTTACAAACACGGACTCCTGCTGTCCATGCTTTTTCTCCCTACCTAACGGTACATTGTGACTCTCTCAATTCAGCCCCCAACCAGCCCGCGGGGTCCCCCAAGCTGAGCTTTCACCATTCACTGACTGAGAACAGTCAGTCTGACAAGTGACTGTGGATCCAGCCTTCATGCACGCATGGATTTATCCTTTATGAATCAACAACAGCATCTGCTTGTCCTTGAAGATGGGCAAGGCGCATTGTCTGTTTAATCCACAGGCAATCCGTGAACGTGTGTGTGGGCTGCTTGTAATGGACGTGTGGCCCCTGGGGAGCCATGGTGCTTGGGTTGGGAGGAGTTGGTGAGACTGGCTGGGGTTTGGGGAGGAATGGGTTGGGACCTGCAGTGCACCCTTCGGGTAGTTTATACCACTTGAGAATTGTTTGCCATTTGCTACATTTACTCCCAAATCCCCTCCCCTCCCAGTCATGGTGGCCGGCGTCCCCAGATGTCTCCTCTACCTCACCCCCAAGAGTGACTTGTGGCAGGTAACCCATTAACCTCACAAAATCCACTCACTAAGACATCAGCAGAGATGAATTGCTTAATTAGTTGGCTGGAGCTGAGGAAATGGAGCCCAGGGAAGGTTATGGGTGATGGGTGAGAGGGTTGGAAAGGACATGGGTGGAGGGCCTGGGAGAGGGTGGGCAGGGCCAGGCCTGCGACGGAGCTCCAGGGCAGGAGGGCATCCCAGCCTTTGAAAGGAGAGGGGGAGCTGGAAATCACCAGAAGTGGAGGTGGAAGGACACGAGATTCAGCTTTCTTCAGTGTTTGCCCAGGATCTGCTTGCTTGTCGGACTCACCTACCCAAGCTCATTCCATGGGGAAGATTCCCCAGCAGGGAGCTGCCTGGCTGCAACTCCACCAGCTCCTCCGGTGGCTTCTAAACAAACTCCTGACCAAGGTCCACAAGACCCCAGAAATTCAGCCTCTGCCCACCTCTCCCACTTTATCCTCTTTCTCCCACCCCGCCCCATTCCCTGGCCCCTAGGCCTCCATGCTCGATCACACCAAGCCCTGCCCTGCCTCAGGGCCTTTGTTACCGGCTGTTCCCTGTGTCAAGAAGGCTCTTTCCCGACACCTTGGCATGACCTCCTCCTCCCCATTATTCGGATGTCTCCTTAAATGTCACCTCCTCCAAGAGGCCATCCCTGCCCACTCAGGGTGCTGGAGCCAGCATGTACCTTTCTCTCACATCATTCTACTTTGTCTTTTCACTATCTGAGATATTTCTTGCTTTCTGACTTGTTTACAAGTTTTTCTTCTTTCTGCCTACTGTGAGCTCTGCAAGGACTACTCGATCCCTAGAGCAGGAGTTGGCATCTAGCAGATGCGCCATCGATACCCGTTGAATGAACGGACAAGCAGCCCTTGGAGGGGACTCCCCACTTCCTTGAGAGGCAGCCTGTGGCATCTGGGGAAATCTTTGTTTGTTAGAACGGACGGGAGATGGCCTAGAGAGGCTGAGCGATTGTAGTGGCTGCCTGGAGCACAGGGCTGGGAAGTGGTCTGAGATCACGTTTGGCCTCCATGAGCCAGAGGGCCTGATCAACTAGCAATGTCTGCTATGGGCATAATCAGGAAGAATGGTGCACATATCACATACCTGTCACACCTGGATTGGACGGGACGCCCCCTTGAGAGAAGGTAGAGCCTTCTTATTCTCCTCTGCAGACCTGTGGCACCTGGAACACATGAGGGGTTTGGCCGTGCATGAGGCCGGCTGACTGGACCACTGGGAATTGCTCAACTTTGAGGCCAGGCTCCTGAAGAGATAGGAGAAAATATCTAAGCCAATAATGTGATTTTTTTTAACCTGCAGTATTCTTTCTTCAAAGGACATCTTTCCAGAAGCCCAATTTATTGGCAGAGAAAAGCAAAGCTGCTCTGGCTGAAGCTGGGGTTGGGCCCAGACTCTCGCCTGCCTGCACCTCCGCTAAGCCTTTGGGACACTCTGAAGGAAGTGTGTGAAAACCATCAATGAGGAAACCAAGGTCCAGAGAGGGCAAGGGACTTACCCAAGGTCACACAGCGACTATGGAAAACAGAGTGCCAGCCCCCAACTCCCAGCCTAGTGCTCTTTGGGCCACATCCCCAAGGTCTTCCACTGGGCAAGTGGATCCAGCTCTGGGCTGGGCTCTGAGCTAAGAAAGGACTTTCTCCACCTCTTTGGGGCTGGGTGGACACCCAAACAGCCACCTCAAGGCCATTCACCCAGGCCCTGAGTGCCCTCCACGGTGAGATGGGAGCCTGGGCGCTGGTGGAGGTGATGGGTTTCTGCTTTGTTTATCTTGTTTTTGGAACCCCAGGGTGCAGTGTTGGAAAACAACTCCCTCTTCCTGACTGTGCTTTATTAATTAAAACATTTTCCCTCTTTGGTAGCAGCTGCCTCAAAAGAGCTCAGCGAATGTTTAATTCATGGCTTCTGAGCTTGTCCCCCAAACTCCCCCCAACACATCCTTCCTTCAGAGTGGTTTCCCAGGAAATCCTCCCGGCACGAGGACTGTTTTCGCTGCTTCTCCGTGGAGCCGGCAAGCTGCCTGTCCCACCGCGTGCCTTGGCTGGCTGGAGGTGATTTGTTATCTGGCTCGAGAAATCTGTAAAGAAGCAACAGACCTGGGTGCAAGCCCAAGCCCTCCTCTTTGAGATGGTTTGCTAAATTATGATTTGCTCAATTACTACATGAGTACTTGATGATCATCTTCCTTGGCCGTTTAGAGGTGAAAAACAAGGGCTTTGATTACCCCACGATGGTGATTGGAGGTCGTGGTTCCTCCAGACTGGGGAGTCTGCTGGCGAGAGGCTGTCTCTGGGAGGGACCCCAGGAAGCGGCATCTGGGGGATGGATACCCGTCCTCCTTGTAGCTCTGACCAGCAGAATGGAAGGGCCCTGCCCCCAAGGCCTGCCATAGGGGTCCCCTCCAGCCCGTGGGGAGGGGACGATGACCCCCGGTGGGTGCTTCCAGACCCACCAGCTCTCCCCAGCCCCCAAGGACAGGTGTGTCTGCACGTGCACCAGCAAGCCCCCTGCCCCTATTTCCTGAGCCCTGGGAAGACCCAGGGTGAGCTGGGTGGTTGGATACACATCAACACTCTACAGACAGAGAGAAGCAAGGCCCTCGCCCTCCGGCCTGTCTGGGGTCCTCTGTGTGGTCTTGAGGAAGGGAGAAGAGCTGGTGACTGCCTGAAATGAGCATAAAGCCCAGTTCATCCCCTCTCCTCCTTTCCTCCTCCTTGACCCCATGGCCCACTGTTCCCAGGCACCACCCCTTCCATGGGGACACAGCAGGGCCACGTCCAGTTCCTCTTTCTCTCCCACCCAGGGAAACACAAGATACTCAAGGAAGCACAGCAGCAACAGAGTCACAACGACAAGCAACTCGCTCCAACCTTGGAACCTTAGGGTCATCAGACTACCTGGGCACAGAACCTTAGGGTCATCAGACTACCTGGGCACACCTCACCATGGACGGTGACAGCAGGGGCCTCGCCCCGGCGTGGGGACCCACCACCCTGGGCTCCCTAATCAGGAGGGTATCCCTACCAACTGACCCAGGACTCTCACCAACCAGAGCCCAGTGTCTCCCTGGAGACACTGGAAAATACTTATTCAACATCTTAGATGTTGTAAGCAGAGCAGCCCGCGCCACTAGGCTCTTGGTGTACGCAGGCACCATGCAAAGTAGACACAGCATTAGCTTGCTGAATCCTCACCTGACTCTAGGGGCAGGTCCATTTCACAGACGTGTAAACTGAGGCATGTTGAGAAGACCTAACTGCTCAGAGTGACTCAGCAGTAAGCCTTAGGTGACAGGTCTGGATTCAACCCCAGGTTCGTCTGGCCCCACGCCTGTGCTTCATCCACCTGGCAGAGCAGGTTTGCACCAAGGCCCCATTACTGGGCCTGGGCCCCGGGCTTTTCCTGGGCAACATCTGGTGGTGTTAAGAGAATGGGTTCCAATCCCTGCTCTGCCACCCAACAGCTGCGTGGCCCTGGGCAAGTTATCAACCCTCTCTGTGCCTCAGTGTCTGCGTCTGTAAAATGGAAATGGTGACAGTGCTCACCTCCTAAGGTTATTGTGAACATTCACTTGTTCAGTCAACAAACACTCACACTCTGGCCTGACACCTGCCTGGGTGGAGTGGTGGGTGACGGTCATGCACGTAGTAAGTGTGAGCTAACGGTATGGTGTGTGAAAGGGACAAGAAGAAAAGCAGAGCAAGGAGGATCCCACAGGCCGAGGCCCCTGTGTGTGTGACTGTGTGTGTGTGCACGTGTGCTGTGCAGGCTGGAGCCCGGGATGCAGGGGTGGGGGGCACGGGTGGGGGTGTCAGGGCAGGCTGCTTAGAGGAGGGATGGAGCACGGTGGGCGAGCAGACTTTGGGGGGCAGGGGGTTCCAGCAGAGGGAAGAGCCGGCACCTAGGGTGTTTGAGGGAGACCCAGGAGGCCAGCGCGGCTGGGAAAGAGTGAGTGAGGGGAGGTCACAGAAGATGAGGACAAACCAGGTGGGGTCGCAGAGGCCTCTGGGAGGTCTTTGGTTTTCCTCTGAGTGAAACAAACAGGGTGAAGGGCTGAGCGCAGTGCCCGGAGGAGGGAATGTCTTTAAGTGCTGGCTATTCTTTGTTTATTATCATCTTTTTTGTCAAGGGGCCAAGTGGGGTCCTAGTGCAGCATTGGAGAGAAGCTCCCCTCCTGCTTCTGGAGGCAAATAACCTATCAGACACTTGCCCCACTGTGCAGCAGTTTCTTTTCCTGTCCTTGCACTGGGGACTGGCTCCTCTGTCCTGCTTCCCACAGAACAGGTGGATTTAGCACAGGAAAGCCTCCCTGCATGGAGAGGACTTGGGCAGGGGGAGGGAGGGAGCAGAGAGGAGGAGGGAAGGGAGGAAGGAGAGGAAGAGGAGAAGAAGGGGAAAGAAGAGTAAGGGGGAGGAGAAGGAAGGAGAGGGGAAGGAAGGGGGTATAGAAGAAAGGGGGGAAATAGGGGAGGAAGAGGTGGAAGAGGGAGAAGGAGAATGGGAGGAGGGAGAGGGAGGAGAAGGGGAAAGAGCGGGAGCATCTCCGCAGAGATGGCGCATCACTCAGCCCCTCAGCTGGGGGATCCCCACGTGGCTCCCTCCCAGTGGGGCTCTGCGAGAGTTCCGAAGACGTGGTTATTTCAGGTGGCAGCATGATTGGGAGCCTGGAAAGCAGGAAATTGAGTGGTGATTAAGGTTGTAATAAGTTGACAACATCAAATATCATTACTCCTAGAACATGCAAATGATCACATCTTGACCCAGGATTTGCCATGCAAATACCAAGTAGCGCAGAAAGTATTTGCCTTGGTGGGGGGAGGCTGGTTTTCCTTTCAGTGCCCCCCCACACACACTGTCTCCCCAAGAAGATAAACAAACAGAAGGGGTGCAGGGGCAGCTCAAGGAGGAGACTTGAATGTCACCATCAGAGGAGACACAGGATCCTAGAGCTCCGCCCAGCTGGGGAGGGGTGACCGCTGGCCTTCCACACTGGTCTTGAGGGCTGCTAGAAGCTTCTTGGACCAGTCCCTAGGGCAGGCTGGTCTCTGCACCAGGCCCCATACCTGCTTTGCATTGATCTATGTATCCTTTGCCCCTTGAGCCTTCTCATCCTGCATTAGACTCATTCTCTGGCGCTCCACACAGCCATTGAGCCTGCGGTGGAGAGCTTTGGAATGAGACATGCAGGGCAATCCTGAGGCTGTGGCCCAAGAGTCCTCGTACCTTTGTGTCTGGGTTGATTGACCTCCAGAGGACCCAGTGTGAATGGCAGAAGTCACTGGTAAGAAGCCCCAGTATATCCTTCACCTGGCCAGGAGTTTGCTGCTCCCGTGACATACGTGGCACATACTGAGATGAAGGTGGGTTGGTGCCTGCCCTCACAGAGCTTCCAGACTCCTCTGATAAGTAGAAGTGGCCGTGGCTGGAGATAGCAGATGATGGGGTGTAAGGCAACTGGCACCAACCAGAACAGCTTGGGTTATGGGCAGAGTGGAAGTTGCTTTTGGCTGTGGTGGCTTGTGAAGATGGCATGTGAAAAGTGGTGCCAAGAATGGACTGAGCCTTGAAGGAAGAGTACAGGAAGGTGGAAAAGGGGAGAGAGAAGTTCTCCATGGAAAGAATGGCAAAGGCAAGATTTGGAGGTTAGAAAATTCATGCTGTGCTCAAGAGTCAGTGAGCCCGGTATGAATTCATCTCAGCCAACCACCCAAGCCCGAATCTACCCATCCAATCTATTAACCAATGCACCAACCCATCACCCAACCACCATTCCACCCACCATCTAATCCACCAAACCAACCCACCCAACCAAGCCACCAGCCTAACCCAATGCCACATTATCAACCCATCACCCACACAACCCAGGATAAATACACTAGCTCTGGGGCAGATGGCTTGGGTTCAACTGCTGGCTCTGCCACTTTCTGACTGTGCATACTGGAACGTCTCTGTGCATCAGAGCTATTGTCTTTGAAATGAGGGTAATAATCGTGTCTGGGTTGTTGTGAGGAGTTAGTAGCACCTTGGGCTAATGCATGTCCAGGGCTGAGCCCCGCGTCTGGATGTAATAAGTACTCCAGATATGATGGCATTTGCTATTGAAGTTGATGTGATTTATTCCCAAGGCAGAAGAGCACTGGGGTTGGGGCTGAGCTGGAAGAAGGTTATCAACAGGGAGATATAAGTGGAATCGGAAGTGCAGACCCTGGAACTGGGCCCAGCAGACCATTTGTCCAGGCCCAAATCTGGTAGGGAGGAGATGGATGCCTGTGTGCCCACTGTCACCCTCTATCCTGCCTCAGAGGAGTCCCACTTGGGCAGCTGGGTGCCCCAGAGATCATCAGCAGGGGATCCTCTCCCCCATTCTCCATATCGGAACCTTTTGCTGATGGGTCCATCCCAATGCAGGGGGAGCAGACACCCCCAGCTCCATGGCCCTCCCTACCCTCCTGGGAGCCCTCAGCTAGCCCGATCCCTCTCCCCCAACCCCACAAAATCCTGCAGAGAGAGAGGAAGTCTTTCCAGACAGCCAGAAGCTTCCAGCAGCTTCCAAACACCTACCTCCAGAAATGCTTTGGATCATCTAAATCCAGGTTGTATTAATTCACCAAATCCCTTAAACTCCCAGGGCTTTTCTCTGATGTCTAATGGCGGTTTCTTCCTCAGCTGCTTGCAGCGTCTTTGGCTGTAGCTTCCCAGCAGCTGCCCTGGCTCTGCAGCCACTCAGGGCACGGAAGGTGGTAGAACTTGAGAGAAGCTCCCCAGGAAGGAGCCAGTCACCTGCACCCCCCTTACCAGGCACTCGCAGGCTCACCCCTGGCGAGCAGTGAGAGATGGGGGTGCCCGCCCTCCTGGTATCTGGGTGTGGGTGGGGGCTGGCCCAGTGCAGGGTGGCAGCCCGGGGCCAGCTGGCTGGCAGAGCCATTAGCAGGCACAGTGCAATTTCATGCCCTGTTTCTCCTTCCTTGGGCTGCAGTTTCTGCTCTATTTGTCCAAAATGAACAGAGAAGTGGTGAAATGAAATACAGTCTCTCCTTCCCCCTCTTTGTTCTCTCCCCATCTTTTCTGCTCTCTGCTTCCTTGTTATCCCCCAGCCAGCTCCTCTGCCTCCTCCCCCCACCATCCCCTTCTACCCAGTTTTCTCTTCTGCTCGTTCTGTCTCTGGTTCTGCTTCCCTGGGCTCCCTCTCACCTTACCCTATTAAAACATTCACTGAGCGCTGCTGTATCCCGGGACATGTGCCCCAAGTCATTGCCTGGCTCTGACCATGCCTCCCCCATCCCTCGATTGCCCTGCCTGGGTGGCGAAGTGGCCGCGCTGGTGCTAGGCCAAGAGTGCTGAGCCCCGTTTACTTCCCTGGGGGGCGGGGGGGAATTAGCCCTGGGTCTCCAACCCTTTCTTAGTTCAGGTAGTTGCAGCTGAACAGCTGACTCTATGGTACGCCTTAAATGTCAGGGCACTGCCAGCCAAAATCTAATTCTGAGCTCCAACCCCACCACCCAAGGCTTTGAAGTAGATGAATTTCGGGGTGCTGGCCCAGGCCAGGCCCTCTGAGAAATGTACCCTCACCTGCGTGGTAAGCCCATGTCACGTTCCCACTGTGAGCCGATCCTTCATGGGGTGTGGACACCTGTACAGGCCGGGCCCTGGGGACCTCCTTGCAGGGGATTTGGAGTTGGGCCCCAGATGATTCTGGTCAGTCTCTGTCAGGCAGGCCTCTGAGCTGGGGCTTCTGTGACCACGTTGGACCCTCTGTGTGGGACAGAGGGCAAGCTGGTGTGCAGAGAGAAGAACCATGCGGAGGGACAGAGGAGGACAAGCATGCAAGCCGAAGGACGGGACAGGAGAGCAAGGGACAGAAAGACAGACGTTGGGACAGTGAGACACAGGGAAAACCAAGAGAGACAGAGACACACAAAAAGAGCAACACAGAGGCAGAGAGACACAGAGGCAGAATGACAAAGCAATGGCGACACAACGAAAGGGCCGGAGACACAGAGAAACAGAAACCAAGAGACAGCGACAGAAACACAGAGACAGAATCCTGCTGTCTCTCCATCCAACTCCCACCCCACCCCTGCCCTTGGGTACCTTTAAAACTTTATAATACACCCCCTTTTGCCCACGTGAGCACCAGGGAACCCCCTCACTGTCCTCCTTCCTCCTCTAAAGCTCCATCCCTCGCCAGCCTCCTGTCCCCACCCTGGTCCCACCCTGGGGCTCTCCGGTTCAGGAAACACCTTTAACCTTCCGAATTCCATGGAGCAGCTTCCAATCTGGCATCTCTATGCAAGCAGACTGCTATGCCTGGGGCTTAATTTATTCCTCCCCAAACCCCTGTGAAGGTGGCATTAGGAAAACAGGCTCAGGAAGGTTAATAACTCGCTGGTTAATAACGGCTGGCAAGTGGGGAAGCTGGGATCTGCTGAGTTTTCCTGCTCCGGCTCCAGTGGTTTTCCTATTGTACTCAAATTGAGCCCCTGCTGTGGACGGTGCCCCGTGCCCAAGACTGGTGGGTCCCGTCTCTTACGACAATCTCCACCTGAGCGACTTCTTGCAGTGAGTGCAATAGGGAGACACAGTGCAGCAGTGCATTTGTCCCCAGGGAGGTCAGAGGTCCAGAGGGGCACAGGGGCCAGTCTGGGGTCACCCAGCAGCTGCCCCCAACCAGGGGCCATGGCTCCTGGCTCTCACTGCAGGTGAGAGGTGAGGAGGATTCAGGGATGGTGGTGGCGGTGGCAAGTCAGACACCACATTGGTCATGAAAATGTCCAGCAGGACCCCAGACTCCTGCCCCTGCCCCTCCCCTTCTATCGTGGCTGCCTCTGGTGGTGAGGCTTAATTTCTAGAATGAGTGTGATTTTGGTGTTCAGTAAAACACACACAGTTGGGGTTTTTTCCCACCAAGTAAGTCTGTGTGTGGGCTGGACAGAGGAAGTTAGGAGCTACTCCCTAACCCAGGCACATCCCTTCTCCTAGACCAAGAGCAGGTCCCTTCTGGGGCTCCTGGGCCTGAGTTCTTAGCTCTGCAATTCCAACCCTCTTCATTTCTAAACTTCCCAGATTATGAGCCAGGAGTTGCAACCTCAAATGCCTGTAGGACCCAACAGGTGGGTCCAACTGGCCAAGTGGGCTGGGTAAGGCCATAGGGAGGGGTGAGGACTGTGGAAAGCCAGGGTTGAGCACCCACCTCCAGGGGACAGTCGCCACTCAGTTCAGCTCACTGTTGCCAGGCGGGGTTGTAGGCCAGCAAGCCCCAGGTTTTCCACTGAAACCCAGAGAAATTATAAATCTAGGTTTTTAGACAAATTCATTCATTACGTTTAAACATGATGCAGGCCAACATTTTAAAACAGGAGCGCAGGTTGCCAGATTGGGTCATAGGCTATCAATTTGTAACCATTGTTTTAAATGCCCTGAGTTCTAAGTGCATTAGAACTCTCCAGAATGCTTAACTGTGCCCTATGTGCATCGCTATACAGGATGGATGCATCCCATTTGCTGGGCTGAAACTGTTTTCAAGCTACTGCCTTCGACAGAAGGGGTAGTAATTACACTCTGACATTAATATTTAAACCACAAACAGAGTTAGTGTGCTAATTCCGTCCCCGAAGGCTTTGGACTCATTTAAGTTTTATCCTTGTGAGACCTAATTATTGTCAGCAATGAATCCTGGAAAGTTGCAGGATTAGAGCCAGGGGAGAGGAGTTGGGGGAAGCCCTGGGGTCCTTGGCTTTGGGGCTAAGATGTAAGGGTGACCTCGGTGTGGAGGACATGGCCCCCTGGTAACATGGGCTGTCCGAGAGCCTTTGAGGGTGCAAGTGGCTCAGCCGTGAGCTCCTACCCACCCCCAGAATTAGGGCGCTTTCTTCCTAATACTTCCCCCATGAAGACCAGGTCATCTGTGCCTGACATGCTGGGAAGTTCACAACAGTGTATGACCTTTAACTCATTGGCCCAGCATCATGGGAGCCTCCAAACCCACTGTGGGACGATCTCCAAGGGAAACTGGCATTTTGTGCTTTCTGCAAGGGAAACACTGTTTGTCTGGAGAAAACAGGTCTGTGTAGGGGTTGAGAACAGATTGAAGCCAACTTCCGAGAGTCCGGTTTCCAGAAGCTTCCATGACTCAGTGTTCTGCTGGATTGGCAGGTTGCCTTGGGCAGGTGAGTCTTCTGCATTGCTCCCTGCGAGGGTGTGCAGCCCCACCTTGGCACAGAGGAGGTGTTAATGGGGTGTGGCTGGGGGGAACAAGCAGACCCGTGCAGAAAAAGTCCAGAAGCTTCCTCATCCCCATCTGTAATCAGGGGAGGGGGTAGGGGGAGGGTCTAGGAAGGGAAGAGGGGAGAGCTGAACAGCCCTACAGAGCCCAGGTTTCTGTCCTGAAAGTCGGATCTTTTGTCCGTTATAGGATAGGGGCTGAGAGCTGAGCTCCCCGGCCAGGGGGGCCTGGGTTTGAATCCCAGCTCTGCCCTCTAACCAGCTGCGTGGCCTGGGGCGAGCTCCTTAGCCTTGCTGGACTTAGTTTCCTCCTCTGTGAAATGAGATCATTCCTAGAGTACAGGCTTTGGGAGAGAGTTAAGTGAGAAAATACAGGAAGGCCAGCCCTCGGTGAGGGCTCAGGGGTCAGTGGGCCTCACACACTGCAGATGATGCTTATTGGAAGCAGAGTGAATGGACTGGAGCCCTTCCCCTCCTGGCCTTGCCCTCCTCCCACAGCCCCTCCCCAGCACCTGACCTGCAGCCATACTCCTACCACCCTGGCTTCCTGCAGCCTGCAATGGCTCCTCACTCCCGGCTGGCCCTGGAGAGTTGCAGACTGTGGCTTCTCTCCATTTATCTCAGAGAAAGAAAGGCCCAGGATAAATAATTCTTATCAAATCTGCTAGGGGAATGAACGGAGCCGTAACTAGGCCCAGGCCCCCCTGGCGGGTGGAGGTGCCCTGGGCTGCACCCTGGGAAAGGTGGGGCCACCGAGGCTGGGAAACCCCAGGGACTCGCTGGCCAGGGACCTGAGCCTCTCCCAGCCTGGTTTTGTGGCTTCCGGACAAGCCTGGGGGAGCAGTCAGAGGCACCCATGTTACCAAAGAGGACCAGTGGATGCAGTCGCCCGCCTGCTTCCCCCACAGCCGGGGAGAAGACCCTGGGGAGGCTGAGTCCGGCTCAGCCTAAAGACCTCAGTCACCTCCCCTTTAAGCAGCCTCCCGGGCACTTGCACGCCGTGGGTGGAAGTGTGGGCTGGCACAACCTGCCTGGAGGGCGAGTACCAGGATCTCTCAGGATTAAAAACGCACAAACCGTTTGATTCAGCCATGCCATGCCAAGAGATCTCCCCTACAGAGAATGGCGTGCCAGGAGGCACCGCCTCGTTCCCGGGAGCTGAGGCCCGGACCAGCATGGAGCCCGGAAAGAGGGGACTGGCTGAATAAATGACGGCTCGGCCACGCCATTGGAAAGGAAGCTAAAACGGAGTGCGGCTGCTCTCGGGGCGCGGGGAGGATAATCGCCGAGATGCTCCATTAAGTGAACGAAGCCAGGGGCTGAAGCGTGTTGCTGCCATGCGTGTTTTCTGAAATGGATATTCAGATTTGCCCGTGTAACTCTGGAGGGTTACACGGGGAGCTGGAAAGAGGCGGGTGCTCCAAGAAGCAAGGCTAGGGCAGGGTAGGGAGAAGCTTCCTTTTCATGGTCTATACCCTTTTGTACTGACTGGATTTTTAAAAATCATATACATATATTACAAAATGTGGTACCAAGAAAAGAGTTATGCCTTGGAGAGCCCCTTCCAGCCAGGGCGGGCCACACTAGGCACAGCCCCCATGTGCCCCCAGGGCTGGGACAGTAGATGTTGCGGAAATATCAGGGTTCAGATGGTGGAGATTGACACAGTACTGGGGTCCCTGGCTTTTGCAACATTTGCTGTGTGACCTGAGGGAGTCTCTGGCCCTCTCTGGGCCTTGTTCAGTGCCCTCAGCTGTGCTAGAAAAGGCTGGATCCAGGCCTGCCCTCTCTGGCTGTGGCCTCTGGCTTTCTGACCTTGGGCTCACAGCCTCTGAAGCACGGCTGGGCAGGGCAAGGACCCATGGGGCAGCTTGGCAGGGCTGTATGGGCAGCGAGTCCCTTGGCTTCCCCAAGTGGGAACTTTCAGTGCTACCCTCCTGATGGCTCCCTGGGGCTGGCCAGGGCCACTGCTTTGAACAAAGCATTGGCAGCTGCTTTTGCACCATCCTGGTGCTGCTGAGGGGCTGACGTTCCTCCTTGTTACAGATGGGGCCACAGAGGCCCAGTGGGAGAAGCCCCAGGCGGCCCAGCTTGGGCCTGGGCTCTGCTCTCCTAGGCCTGCAGCTTCTACTCCTCCAGGATCAGGACTTGAGCAGTGAGTGGAGCGGGGAGAGGAAGGAGGTTAGGGGACCTGGGCCAAGCCAGGGCACGAACCCCAGGAGAGGCCGAGAGCCTGGGCTGGGACTGTGGACATGGAAAGGGGGGTGGCAGAAGGAAGATTGAAAAGACCTACCTCCCAGGGGGAGAAGAGGCTAAGGAATTGGAGGTGCCTGGGAGCTGCTCACAGCAAGAGAGTGGGGAGCCAGCTCTGGAGCCAGACAGAACTGGGTTCGACCCTGCAGCTTTGCCTCACAGTCAGAGGTCTTCTCTGAGCCTTGGTTTCCTCCTCCGTGCACCGCCCAGCAGGTTGTGAGAATTAAACGGGATGATCTAGCAATGCGACTGCTCCTCAGGTAAGTGCTCAGAGGTGGGAGCTGTTATTATCACTGCTGTCCTCCTTATTACCTGAGACAGTGGGTGGCTTCAGCTTGAATATCTGGAAGGCTGGTTTTTTGAGGCACATTTGGAGAAAAGGAAAGCAAAGAAGGGAAGAGCTGGCCAGGTGCTGAGACGGGGCAGGCTGAGGGGAAGATGATGAATTTGCCTCTGAACTCGGGAGCAGGATCTGAGAAATGGGACAGAGGGACTCCTGCCCCCTTAGGTGCCCACCACTAGTTTCCCCAGCCATGCCCCCAGACCCACCGTCACCTCTGGCTCTGCTTTCTGCAGGCCCCGATTTTGTCCTCCTTTCCAGGACCCATCTGCTTCTGGCCCCGCTCACCACCCACCAGGCAGGACTGAAAGTGGAGCCAGGATGGATTCCGAGGGAGACACGGTGCCCCATGGGCTGCCGTGAGGAGCTGGAGCAGGAGCTGGCAGACAGGTGACAGCCACGCGTGGCCATTATGTGTGGCATTTGAGAGCACCGGCTGCCTCACCTCCAAGCAGACCCACCTAAAGGGCAGGGGGAGGGAGGTGAGGGCCCGGCTCCAGGCCACGGAGGGGGGTCAGCACCACTGCGGGCAGGGGGAGCCTCTGAGCTAGAGAAACAGCCCAGGGTGAGGGAGGGGACAGGTGGTCCACACCAACAGCCACCAGGCCCTCCTGCCATTTCTCTGAAGCTGGGCACAGTGTGTCTGGGGTGGTGCCAACCAAAATCGTCACGGGAGAGGGCAGGGTCACACCGCGGGGTCCACTAACATCTCCAACTCTGTGTGGGATGAATTAATTGAATCTCCTCTGAGCCTCCGTCTTCCACCGATTTGCACACGGCTGACGCTTGCTGAGCCCTCGCTGTGCGCCGAGCCTTGTGCGCCCTCGACCTGCTTATCTTCCCTGAACGTCAGAAGGCATCTCGGGCTCGTCAAGCCACGGGCAGAGCTGAGCGGATTTCGGTTCTGCCACTCACCAGTTGTGAGGCCCTGGACACGTCACTTCTCTTCAAGAGGTCAGCGCCATCATCATGACCATTTTACAGATGGGGAAACTGAGGCTCTGAGAAGCTATTTGTCTGAGTGCCTATGGTCAGTGGGAAAGCCCAGCCAACCTGGCCTAAGCGGAGCTGGTGACATCTTTGAGAGGGTCCAAGGGGCTGATGTGGAGCAAGACTTGATGCAGGAGACAGTGATGTGTCCTGGGCTCTGGTCCAGGCTGCATCCATGGCCTTGGGAAAGCACCCCACATTTATCTGGCCTCAGTTTCCTCATCTGTGAAGTGGGGATCTGCCCTTGACACAACTGGGATAAGAAAATTGAGCCCTATAGAAGGCAAATGACCACAAGATCCCCCTGCCCATTGTCAAGCACTGGGAGGCTCCCAGGAGGCGCTGTGAGGAGTGCAAGGGGAGGGAGGGAGCCCCCCACTGAAGCCCTGGGCCTTACAGGCAGCTCTCAGTGTTGCACCCAAAGAGGGGAGCCAGGGCATAGCCAGTCCCCAGAGATCCAATCCCTGTGGCTGAGCCTTAGGACGGTGTCATTGTTAACACTGGATTTACCCCCTAATCCTCCAGGCTCAGGAGGCTGTTAGGACAAGCCTGAACAGGTCATGGCGGGCATCAGAAAGGAGCAGGCAGAGCCAGTCCACGGGCCGACATGGTGTGCCAGAGAGGGGCTCACAGGTGGGAGGCAGGCCACGGATTCCTGTGGGCAGGGCCCGTCCTCTCTCTGCTGAGCTGGGCCTCTGCCAAGCATCCCCTTGCCCGGTCCAGCTTGGGCATCTCAGACCAAGCCTGAGTAGAGGCAGGCACTGGGCCCTCTTGCTCACTGCTGCACCCCCGACACCTGGCGCCAGGTAGGATCCCAGGCTACCTTTGCTTCTCGCCTTCCCCCTTTCCTACCCCCTCCCCATCTCTATCCCACATCTCCCACCAGGCCCAGGTTCCATCTGCATTCATGTGGTCCCCACAAACAGAACGAGGCGCCCACTCTAAGCAGGGCTCTCCTCAGCGGGTGACCCGGGCCAGTCTGGTGAGGTGAACCCCAAGTGGGGTGAGCTCTGCAGCTGGTCGGCAACCGTGGGAGGACCAGACGACCTTACTCGGAGGATCGTGGGCTGCGGAGCTTTAATTTATTTAATCAATTCCGGCCCCCAGGCTGGGGAAGGGAAACAGCAGGATATTAAATCTGTCGCTCTCGCCAATCTGTCACAGGGATGCCAGCGCACATCGATTCTCCACTCTCCTTTATTAACCATCTCCTCGGGGGCCTCCGGCTCTGCCAGTCCCCGGCCCGGCCCGGCCCCTGCCCGGGAACAGGCAGCAGACTGCAGGTGGGAACGGGGGGCAGGGGGGTGCCCGAGAATCTTCCAGGGGACCATTATAATGAGAAAAATTGAGATTTGGGAGGGAGAGACTCGGAAGATCATTTGTAATCCAATCTCCTCCTTTTAGACAAGGAAACTGAATTCAGAGAGGTGCAGGGAGTTGTCTAAAATCCAAGACTCCTGACCGGAGTTCCCTGTGTTCGTTTAATCAGCAGATTTTTCTTGAGTGGCTACTATGTGGCAAAAGTATTTATTGTTCCTTGCCACTGTATGAGATTCCTATGGCCATTGTAACAAATTTCCACAAATGTAGTGGCTTCAGACATCCATGAGATTTGTCATCCCACAGTTCTGGAGGTCAGAAGTCCAGAATGAACTAGAATCAAGGTGTGGGCAGGGCTATGTTCCTTTCTGGAGGCTCTTGGGGAGGATCCATTTTCTTGCTCTCTCCAGCTTCTAGAGCCTGCCTGCCTTCCCTGGCTCATGCTCCCCTTCCGTTCTCAAAGCCAGAGAGGATGGTGGCAGCCTTTTCCACTTGTATCCCTCTGACACTGACCTTCCTGCCCCCTTCTTCCACTTATAAGGACCCCTGTGGTAACACTGGGCCCAGGTGGATAATCCAAGATAATCTTCCCCGAATCAGGGTCAACTCATTAGCAACCTTCATCCCATGTGTGACATTAACCCTCCCCTTGCCATGGAAGGTAGCAGAGTCCCAAGTTCCACGGATCTGCAACCACAAGCACATCTCCACAGGCCACGCACCAGGCTGAGCATTAACATGCAGTACTTCACACCATGCTTGCAAGCACTTGGCGAAGTTAGTACCCCTATTGCACCCGGTTTACTGCTGTCCTGGGGTTCATGATGGATGGACAGTTGTCCAGGGCAGCATAGCCTGGAATTGCCTACTCTGGATCCAGGGGAGGAGGGCGAAGACCCTGCAAGAAATCTGCCCCTACCTCGATCCATGGAGCAAGGTGAAGGAGGTGTCCTTTACAAAAGGGGGGGCTTGGACAGTGCTGCAGACTTTGGGAGGCATCTATGTGCTAAATAATTGAGCCCCTCAAATTGAGCACCTGCCCGCCTGCCCTGTCTTCCTCTCCCAGCCCACTCTCCCTCATATGATTTATTTGCTCATAAAATTGAAGGCCTTCTTCTTTGGCACCATTTTCGGTTCAGCTAGACAAATATTTAGCAGATGGACCTGACCTTAATTTCCTTAAATATCAGGAGCCTTGGATGATGGAGAGTCTGTGCAGTGGGTAAGAATGTGGTGAAGAATCTGGGGTGGGAGGGCTGGGAGGCTGCTACCCCCTACCTGGTGAGGGACACATCAGCCCGTGACTGCCCTATCCACCCCCCAGCTGTCAGCAACCCACGCTGCTGAGGCTGCCAGGGGAGGCAGGATGCAGAAGACAGTATCCCAGCACCTCTCAGGGCCCAGGGGAGCTGCCCTCTGGGCCGGGCCTCTGCCTTGTGCGATGGGAAGAGCGGTTACCAGGCCCTCCCGGGGTGCAGGCTGGACCATGCATGGAGGGGAGGGGAGGCAGGCATGGTCAGAGATGAAGCAACTGGGGCCTTTGCTGGGGCTGCCGGGGCTGGTGACTCTGTCACTTGTTCTCTGCTGCACACATTCATTCGTGGATGCATTTCAATCACTGATTCATTCAGAAGGTGCCCTGGGCTGGGCTTGGGGATCAGAAGTAAAAGTCCGGCACAGCTTTGCAGAAGCTCATGTCCTGGAGGTTGGCCAGTGAAAGGAGGTGCATGTGAAGGGGAGGCAGGAGGACAGTGGGCATCAGAGCCTCTGGGTCTCACCCCAGAGTGCAGAAGCTGGGGTCTCCCACATCCAGCCCTCATCTCCCTGTGACCTTGGGCCTGCCTTTCCCTTCTCTGGGCCAAATTTCCCTCTCTGCAAAATCACAAACTCCTACTCACCCTTCATATCTGTGCTCCTGCATTACCTCCTCCAGGAAGACCCCCCCCAGCTTCTTCATCTGTGTCATCTCTTCTGGGAAGACCCTCCACCCCAGCTTCTCTGCCTGTGTCACCTCCTCCAGGAAGGCCCCCTGGCTTCTCCATCTGTATCACCTCCTCTGGGAAGATCCTCTGACCTCTTTGTCTGGGTCACATGTCCCTACTGAACACTTTCAGAGCAGCAGATACCCATTCCCCAAATCCCCCATCACTGCTGGGGCATTCTGTCTACAGCGGAACTGTAATATCTTCCTCCCTCGACTAGCCTGGGAAGTCCACATGGGCAGAAACCACATGTGCTTTTTGCTCAACAGTGTCTCCCACTGGCACTTAGTAAGTGAGAAATCCATTATTTCTGAATGAATGAATGAATGAATGAATGAATGGCTTGCTACAGGCATTGAGCCAAAATCTGAGTCAGGCTGACTCCAATTTGGAGCCTTTAACTGGTGACCAAGGCTACCCACTAGTGGTGACAGTGGCCAGGGTGAGTGCAGGGGTCTCAATGGCCCTTCCTGACAGCTCAGGACCCTGGAAGGTCACCTGGAGCCAGGTATGAGGGCAGGGGGAGGGGCAGGGAGGTCTGCCTGGGGCCCCGAAGCCCTGCCATACCCCTCATTACCCAGAAGGGAGTTAGCAGGATTGGCCCCTCTGCACGAAGCTGTCCCTTGCCCGTGCTCTTTACCTGGTGTGAAGTTGATATTGAGGGAGGCTGCGGAGCCAAACCCGGCAGGAACCAGAGGTGCTGATGGAGGATATTTCAGTATGGCCCCAGCAGCCCCAGCAGTGCTCCCAGAAGGCAGTGGGGTCTCACTCGGCAGTCGGGGGGACCCAGTGCCTGGTATGGAGGGGCCAGCCGGGGCGCAGGGGGGCGAGGAGGAACCGCTCAGAAGCCCTCCCCACCCCACTGGGCGGCCCACTGAGGGGCACCCCTGGCCCTCCTGCTCCCTCTTCCCCTGAGAAGGAAGCCTTTCCCAAACACGGTCACAACCATGCATTGAGCACCTACTGTATACCAGGCTCTGTGCCCTTGGCAGGGTTCGTGCTGGTAGGTCTGTGCCCCATATTGCAGGGAAGGACAAGGGGGTGGCTGTCTAAGGGCACACAGCACCTACCTGGCAGAGCCAGGATTCAAACCCAGATTTGGCTTCAGCCCCGCTCTCCCCCGGTCTGACTGTGTGGCCTCAGGAAGGCAGTGGCCCCCTCTGAGCCTCTGTCTCCTCATCTGTGAAACACCTGCTTTAAAAGCTTGTGGGAATGAAACTCTGAACCGCAGCGTGGGGGCCAGGCTCTCATGCTGCACCCTCACCCTCTCTGAGGGTAACACCCTTTGCTCCCCTTCCTGTGGCGTCTGAGAGCAGGAGGGTCCAGTACTGAGTGCCCGACCATACACCCGGCCTCCACTTGGCTCCCCCACAGCCCATGTCCGTGCCTCAGTCTCCTCCCCATCCCGTCCCTGCCTTGGATGTGGTAAGCACTGGCGACTCGGGTCAGACAGGGCAGGATCTGCATTTGGGACCTGCCACGTTTTATCTACATGTCTCCCAGCCTCAGTGTTCTTGTCAGTGAAGTGTTGATGGTAACAATGCCTACCTCCTGTTTCTGCTATGAAGATCCAGTCAGAAGGTTCCAGAAGAACTCCCGGTGGAGCCCTAGGCACTGAGAAGCTGCTGGGGAGTGTAGCTGTTTGAGGAGGCAGCACCGCTCGGGCACAGTGCTGGTACACAGTGGTGCTCTATAAGTGCACACCCTCCACCACCACCATCTCCTCCTCCTCGCCCTCCTGCCACCCAGGCCCTCCTTGTCCTGGCTCCTCTGGCCAGGCCGGGCCGGGGTGACCGGGCCAGGCCAAGCGGCCAAAGCAGCTCCTGGCTCCCTGCCGGGCCCACAACACCTCATTACAGGCCGAACGTAGCACAATTTCACCCATGGGCAGCGCTGAAAGCCCAGCCTTTCCCGGTGTAATGGATGGGCTGGAAGCTGCTCTCAGCGCCGTTGCCTCCTCCCGGGCCTGGCAAATTTCCGAAGCGCCCAGAAAGCTGGCACACAGCACACTTCACAGCTGAAGCAGTCAGATAAACCCCAACAGAGCAACGGGCTTCTCGGTCCTGGAGCGAACATCAGGAAATTAATGGATCTTTCCGTAGGCAGCGCCACTCCGCTGGTCCCCCGTTCCTCGCCGGGCACCTCCCTCCGTCTGCCCACCCCACCCCATGCCTAACCGGGCTTTGTTCCCTTCTTCCCTTTGTTTCCTATTTGCGATAAACACGATTTGTGTCAGCCCAGCTGGACCCGTCACCCAGCCCGAGGCCGGCCAGGTATCCGAGCAACCAGCATGCTGGGCACGGGCAGCGAGCACCCAGCGGGAAGAGGCTTGGTGCGGGGGCACCAGGCAGGTGGCAGAGTGTCAGGTCTCTGTGAGCACCGGGCGGCAACGGGGACTCGGAGAAGTAACCCTGGCCATGCGTTTCCGGAATAACCCCACTGCCTTAATGCCGAATTAGCTTGGCTTCCGAGCCTCCTGGCGGCCCAGCCCTGTAGGCGCTCTGCTTTCCTCTCTCACCCCTAGACGCCCCCCTCTTCCTCTGCCCTGGGCCTTGATGGGCACTGTGCCCTCTGCCCGGGAGCTTGGCCTGTGTCTGAATGTCCCTCTGCCCCCACAAGTGTCCTACTGGTGAATGACTCCTCGGCCATCAACACTAAGCTGAGCTGTCTCTGCCCCTTTTCCCCTCTTCCCCAGGCCCCCTCACTCACAAGCCCCTCGTGGACAGAGCCTGGGTCTCACCTCCACATCCCTAACAACAGACACCCACAGATGCCCTGTAAAGGGATTATTCAGTGAATAATGACGACAACCAGCATTCCTGGAGCACTTACTGTGTCCCAACATGGCTCTGTTCTGAGCTCCCAGATGTATTAACTCGTTTAATCCTCACCATAACCCCACAGGGGAGGTGCTCTTGTTATTCCCATTTTACAGATGAAGAAACTGAGGCACAGAGTGGTTAAGCGACTTGTCCGAGGTCTACTTGCTACACACCCTAGAGACAGTGGAAAGGGGAACCCACTTGGAGGGGCTGGCAACACAGCAGGAGGGGGAGCCTCCCCCAGCACATGGAGAGGCTCAGATGTGCCCCCAGGCTGCACGTGTGGTGTTCCTGGGCTCTCGCACAGCACCACGCTGGGGACCCAATGTCTTATTCCTATAATGGTCAGCACCCTGGGGTCAGGTAAGGCCTGAGCTCCTTCACTCTGCACCTCCCCACACAGTTCTGACAGCTCTACCCTCAGCGGCCAGGCCTGGCTCTGCTGCCTACAAGCTGTGCGAACTCATCCCAGAGGCTTCTCCTCCCTGGGTCTCAGTTTCCTTCTCTGTCACACTAGATCAGCCATTCCTTGAAGCTCCATGAAAGCTGAAAATGCTCCCACTCACCATGGGGAGGAGAAAACCTTGGCTTTGGGGTCAGACCAGCGGGCATTTCCATCCCAGCACTGCCACATTCCAGCTGTATGATCTTGGTCCACCCTTGAGCTCTCTGAGCCCCTGTTACCTCCTGTGGTCAATGGGGAAAATAATGCCTGCTTCGCAGGGAAGCTGTGGCAGGAGAGCAGGGAGCAGGTACAGAAAGCCAGCAGGCTGCTGATGGCTGCCAGCAGTCCCCCCACCCCGGTCCCCTCCATCCCCCAGCACCTGACACTGCCCTCCATGGGGCAATGGACACAGCTTTCATTTCCTTTGCATTTAACTCACTTGCTTAAATTTTGACAGTATTTTTTTTTTAAAGAAATGAAGCAAAACACAGCTAAACAGCCATTTAGAATCATGACTCCATAATCCAGGAATTCTCCTTCCAATGCAATCTGCTCTGCAGTTATTTTGTGAAGTGGAGGGAGAGCATCATGGGTAACTGATGAACGCAAATTCCCGGGCGGGGAGTGGGGGAGCCCAACTTCTCCAGATCAATTGTTTCTCAGAAATGTCAGTGTGTGTCCCGTTTGGGACTCTAACGTGCCGAGGTTTTGTGAGCCCCTGGGGAGAGGTCTCCGCAGGCCAGCACAGGTGCTGGGACAAGGCTTCAGGGCCAGTGGACTTCTTCTGGGGCAGCCATGCCCCACGACCCAGGGATTGGGTTGGGTCATCCAGCCGGGGACCCTGGATACTGCTGGGCATCTGTTCAGACTCTGGCTCTGTCCCTTGCTGGCTGTGCTGCCTCGACCAGTTGCTTTGCCTCTCTGGGCTTCAGGGTCCTCAGCTGTGAAGTGGGTGACAGCACTACCTGGAAGCCTGGTGGTGAAGACGGAGGGAGGCCAGCTCAGGCCGCACTCCACACCGGCTGGCCCACAGGAGGAGCTGGACATAAGGAAGCTCGACAAGACCAGGAAGAGGAAATGAGGCTGCTGGGCCTGCTGCTGAGGGAGAACAGAGAACAAAGCCAAGAGATCTCCCTGAGAGATTAGGGAAGGCTTCCCGGTGGAGGTGGCTTTCCCTCTGGGCCTCGGAAGGTGGGGGGTTGTGTAGGGGAGGGAAGAATAGGCATGAAAGCCCATACCCTGAAGCTGCTTTTTCTGGGGTAATGTATACTCAACCTATATATTTCTACACATTGCTTCCTGGCCCTGTACTCGTTTGGGCAGGCTTACTCCAGCATCTGCCCTGGGAAGGCTGGGTCCTCCCGGGGGAAATGGTTCTTCTCACTCCCGTGGGTGAGTATCTTTTGTAAGATTTAAATGTGAATGAGGATCCTCATATGGGGCTCAGCATGCAGTAGGTGCTCAATACACATCCCCCCCTCTCAGGACCCAGCACTTAGTGGGTATGCAATCCATGTTCCCTTCTCATAGGGCTTGGCACACAGTAGGCACTCAATACACACACCGCTCACACAAGGCGTGGCACACAGTAGGTGCTTATTATACAACCCCTCTCACAGGGTGCAGCACACAGTAGGTGCTCAGTTTCTCAGTTCATGTTCCCCTCACACAGGGCTTGGCATATAGTAACGTTCAATTTATGCAACGTCTTTCCGTTCCTCATCCCTCTTTAACAACAGGGACTGTGTCTTCTACTCCTTAACGCCCCGTTGCATCACACCCACGACTGTCGCACGGTAGGTGTGCAGTAAATGTGGAATGAAGGGGCCCACCCCTCCCTCTCCCTGCCAGGCTGAGCAGAGTGGTTGGGGAGACAGAGGAGAGTGGAGAGAGGGCAGCCTCTCCACATCCTTGGGGTTGGCCTGATGTGTGAGCGCAGTTACAGTCCTGGGACCCACATGCCCACTCTTGAGGGTCAGTGATCTGATTGAGGTTACTGCCTCACTAACCTCTCATTAGCTCCTTGCTGGAGACTGTGGCTGGGCTGCTGCCCGCCTGCCTCCCCCTCTCCATCCCTCCCGCTCTCCTGGGCAGAAGCCAGGCGGGACGGGCTGTGCAGGGCACGCTGGTGGCTCCCAGGCGTCGCTCAGCCCCGCGCCAGAGCCGGAGCCGGACCCTGTGTGCTGGAGGCTTGGCCTTGGGCCAGTGAGGGAGGGGAGGGGCCACAGTCAAGAGGGTACTGGAACCCATGGGACGCCTCACCTCCTGACACTGGGAACCAGGGTGCTTCATCCAATCCCATTTGTGTTGAACATTTATCTAGCTTGGTGCTAGGGAACGTGACGGTCCTTGAGTCACAGTCCACCGGGGGAGACAGGTTATGATGGAGGCATGTAATGCAAATAGGAAATGCTCACATCCCTAAGGAAGCTCTGGAGGGCTTCATTGAGGAGGTGACATTTGAGTTGGGCACTGACGGATGCACGGGGCAAAAGAAAGCCATGATGGATTAGCACCGGCTGCAATGGGAACCTTAGGGGAGGTGGCAGCCCAGATCAGATTCACCCACCTCGTTTTACAGATGTGGAAGCTGAAGCCCGAAGAGGGAGGCTCACTCACCCAAGGTCACAAAGAGCTCAGAAGAGAAACCCAGTCTGGTCTCCCAATCTGCTGTCCTTTCCGTTGTACCACTGCCCTCAAACTTGAACATGCATCAGAATCAGCGGGAGGACTTGTTAAAACCCAGATGGCCAGGTCCACCCTGGGAGCTTCTGAGTCAGCAGGTCTGGTGTGGGGCCCGAGAACTTGCATTTCCAGTGATCTCCCAGGTATCCAGGGCCCACATTTTTTTGTTATTTTTTTTATTCAGTTTTATTCAAACACAATCACATAACATACAATCATCCATGGTATACAGTCACCCGTTCACAGTATGATCATTTAGTTATGCGGTCATCACCACAATCTATTTCTGAACATTTTCCCTACACCAGAAAGAATCAGAGCAAGAATAAAAAATAAAAATGAAAAAAGAACACCCAAACCATCCCCCCATCCCATCCCATTTGTCATTTATAGTTTTTATCCCCGTCTTTCTACTCATCCATCCATACACTAAATAAAGGGGGTGTGATCTACAAGGTTTTCACAATCACACTATCACCCCTTGCAATCTACATTATTATATAATCGTCTTCAGGAGTCCAGACTGCTGGGTTGGAGTTTGGTAGTTTCAGGTATTTACTTCTAGCCATTGCAATACATTAAAACCTAAGAGGTGTTATCTGTA
>PVKY010001242.1:0-33960 GCA_004027775.1 Bradypus variegatus
GCATGGTGGGGTGGGGCCAGGGTGGGGTAGTGGGGGCAGGGCCTCCACACAAGGTAGGGCAGGGCTGGCCCAAGCCTGGAGCCCCTGGTACGAGGCCAGGACTTCCCATCCTGGGGCTGCTGTCCCTGTGGTCCTGCTCGGCTGGTTCTAAACGTGGCACTGGGTCTTTCCTTAGGAAGCCACAGCACTGGTTTGTGCCTAGAAAGGTGCCTGGTGGCAGAGGGTAGAGGACATCCTTGGGGCTTGAAGGGGAGCAGGGACCATCCAGCAGTGGTGGAGGCTGGGGCCTGGCAGCGGCAGTGAGTGGGGATTTGGGGGCAGAGCCGACCAGTTGCATGGCTGTGGCAGGGGAGGGGATGAGCCATCAGAGGCCTCCTGGGGTGGGCCAGACCCCAGGGTGGTGAGGGCGAGCCCTTTACTGAGATGAAGGAGAGCTGGGCACCCCGGATCTAGAGAGGGAACCGGGGGCTGTGTGGGAGGTGCCAGGGGCTGTTAGCGATCCGGGAGCTCAGGGGAGAGCTTGGGCCCTGCAGAAGGGGGCTGAGAGCCCCACCCACCGCCACCCCTCACCCCAGCTCTTCCCGCTGGGCGCCTCTCAGGCCCTGGGACAGGGTGCAGGGCCCCTTCTGCTGTCGCTTCTGGACACTTGCTGAGGATGGAGCGTGGAGCATTGCAGGGCCTGGGTGGTCCCTCAGGCTGCAGGCACAGAAGGTGGAGGAGCTCGGGTTTGGCAGGTTCTTAAGGCCACTGGTCAGCACTCCCCTGCTGGATGGTTTCTGGCCTGGGTTTCCTACCCCCCCTGCCGTGCCGTGCCACCCAATAGCTTCTGCCCACGGGCCTCGCTCTGCCAGGAGCAGTGAGGGCAGCTGCGACTCTGGGCTCCAGACAGACCAGAGGGGTCGTTTCCCAGCCGTGCCCACTGGCAAGTGCCTGTTTCCTCGTGTGCCCTGGAAATGACACGCCTGCCCTAGGCTCTGGGCAGGTGGCAAGCTGCGTCTTCATAGGACAGTTCCCCAGGGCTCTGAACACCAGTCTCATCCCGACATAGAGCCGTGAGCCCCTTGGTAACTTGTGAAACAGGAAGTGGGCAGAAGGGAGAATTCCAGGCATGACCGTCCGTGCTTGTCCTGCAGGACATGATGCTGATGTCCCTCTCCTGCATGGAGCTCCAGCTGGACCAGTGGCTGCTGACCAAAGGCAAGAGCTCTGCAGGTAGGAGGTGTTCTGGATTCCGGGGCAGGAGTGGTTTTCGGAACCCCTGGCAGCCAGGAGGAAGCGGGAGTGGGGAGGCTGAGTCAGGAAATTCACTCTTAACGTCTGCAGGGGGCATGTCTTCTGGGTTGGCTTGTGTAGAGGGTCGTAGAAACTTCTGCAGCTTCCACAACTGCAGTAAGTCAATCCGTTCAATTCTGAACAAGTCCCTGGAGTCAGGCCAGACCCCACAGGTTCAGGGTCACAAGTTGGGGGGTGGCTCCTGGGCCACCCACACTTCTGACCAATTGGCTAGGAATCGGGGTTTGCACCCCTCCTCCCCTTGGCTTCCGTAATTCACAGGAACAACTCAGAACTCACTGGAGGCACTATGCTTACAATTACAGATTTATCATAGTAAAAGAATACAGGAAGCCAAAAGAAGGGACTCATAGGGTAAAGTCTGGAGGGTTCCACACGCAAGCTTCTGTGTCCTCCCCACATGGGGGCAGGATACGTGCGGCCTCCTCCTGGCACCGAGAGGGGCCTCCTTAATCATGGAAGCACTTGGGGGCTCCAAGGGTCCCCAGGTTTATTTGGGGGTCTTGTTACCTAAGTATGGATGATAGAGTCGACATCCACGTGGTTGAACTCCATCTACAGCCCCCTCCCCTCCCAGAGGTTGGGCTGACAGGAGGTGGCTCCAAACCCCAACCCCCTGATTGCCCTGTTTGGCTTTTCTGGTGTGGCTGGCCCGTCTGTCACCTCCCTAGCATGTCAGATCTGCCCACGGCCTGCTATGACTAACAGAAGGGACCCCTAATGTGGGAGACTCCTGAAACACAGAGGATACCTCCCCCAGAACTTAGGGACAAGTACCAGCCAAGTTTTCCCTTGTGCTACAGCTTGCCAGTCTGGGAAACACCCAGGGCCTGGAGAAAGCCTTCAGACACTTAATAAGTAGATAGTAGCAGCTGAGTCCTGAAAGGGAGCCGTCTGCCTGCTTTTTTTAGTTCTTTGGGATTGAGGGAAGAGAGATCTCAGTTTCAGAGTGACCACCGGATATCCCTAGTAATTAGCCCAGATGATACAATCATTCTGACTTGAAACCACCATGTGATAGAACAAATATCCACTCAGCGTTCTGTGAAGTCGGGGCTCTCCCGCTCCTGGGGTCTCTGCTTTCCATCTGACTAATCTGATTTCTCTGGTGCTGCCCTCTTGGGGAGCTATTAGCTCTGAAGGCTCAGCGTGGCCAGGGCTGGGGGTGGCCCCGGGTGGCCACAGGGTGTCGGCACTTGGGGGGCCCTGGGCCCAGAGCTGACCTGCCCCTGCCCGCCTGGTTTGCAGTGTCCCCTCGGAATTGCCCCGCTGCTGTGGCGGGCAGCAGGTTCGGGCCGGACTTCCCAGGAACCCACTTCCTGGGGGATCTCCTGCAGCTGTCGTTTGCCTCGTCCCAGCGGGACCTGTTTGGGGAAGGCTGGCTGGAGTTTGTGGTCCGCGTCTACTGGCTGAAGTCTCGGTTCCTGGCGCTGCAGGTGGGCCATGGGCCACCGCTGGGGGTGCCTGGCATCCATCAAAGAAGGAAGACAATGAGCTGGATGATGGATTTGGGTGGGGGCGGAGGGCGTGTGTGCATACATGTGGGGACAGATGTGTGTGTCGGCATGTGTACGTGTGTGTATGTGTGTAAACATGTGCAGGTGTATGTGCGTGCACATGTCTGCTTGTGTGAGAGTGTGTGCATGTGTGGGTGTGCCTGGGTGTGCAGTACAGCACCTGTCCAGGCTCTGGACTTGGCATGAGGGAGTGGGAGATGGTAAGGGGTAGGGGCATCTCGGAGACCCGAGCGTGCCCTGCCGTAAGCACGCTGGCACACTGTGGGGCATTGGAAGGGGTCCGCCGGCACCCCTGAGGCTCCATGTTGAACAGACGCATGGCTCTCTCGAAGGGTGGGAGCCACCTCCCCTGTGTATGTTCTCAGAAGGCTCCTCCGAGGAGCCTGGCACCCAGCACCCCGCTCTCAGTGTGCCTGGCGCCCCTGCCCCTCGAGTGGCCATTCCATCTCGGGAGCACCGCTGTGTGGTGGGAAGGCCATGGGTTCCGGAATCAGGATAGGCCCGTTCTAGTCCTGACTCCACTGTTTATCATCAGCCTGTGGTCTTGACAAGGCCCCCAGCCTCACTCAAGGGACCTCAGGGTACCCCAGCTGTCCATTGGGGTCTGTGGAACCTCCCCTTCCTGCTTTGGTGTGAACCATTCATACATTCATTCCTTTAACCAACCTTTCCTGAGCCCCAGCTTGTACCAGGCCCCTTTCGGGGTTACGGCACTGATTTGGTAAAAGCCCTGCCCTCCTGGCACCCAGTCCCGGGGTGTTTTCAGCATCGTTGGCCCCTTCCCCCTGCCCAGGGTGACATGGAGCAAGCCCTGGAGAACTACGACATCTGCACGGAGATGCTCCAGAGTGCCCTTGCCACCCAGGCTGACGCAGGGGCCGAGCGGAGGGGCATGGTCATCCGGCTGCCCAACCTCCACAACGACTCAGTGGTCTCCCTGGAGGAGGTAAGTGAGGGGCCTCTCCCCGTGGGGTCCCCTTGGCCAAAGAGTCATCCCGGGCTGGCCCAGCTAGGCCAGGAACCAGGGGGGCCCCCCATGTGCCAAGCAGGGCTTCTGGTGGGGTGCCACCCAGGTGGCCTCGTCCTGATGGAAGTACGGCTGGGCAGACAGGCAGGAGATGTCTGCTAGCACCACTCGGGTGCCAGCTCCTCAGCCTTCGGGGCTGCGTGTGGCGGCAGCTGTGAGCACCCAGAGGGATGTGTTGCCCCAAACAGATCAGAACTGAGCAAGGGTGCAGGGCCTCATGCTAGCCTCCCCACTGGTGGCCTTCTTCTCAGCATGTGCCCGCAGACCTAGCCATGGTTCCACATCTGCCATGTGCATGTTGGCTGAACTGACCTTCAGGCTCTTCACAGAGTCAGGGCAAGGTCACGTGTGGTTCCCCTGCCACCTGCATGCCGGGGGGCCACGCCAGGCCTCCTGGAGGAGAGGGTCCCATGGACCTTTGCAAGGTCGCTGACCAGCTGACCCTCAGTGGTTCCAGGTGTGTGAATCACTGAGCTGTGAGCCCCAGGCTGCTTCCCGGGAACCCCTCCACTTCTGGGGTAGCTTCCGTTTTTTTGGCATACCCTGTGTTTAAAGAATTAAATGTCGTGACCCTGACAGAAAGCATACATGTGGGGCGTAATTATAGCTTTGTCAAGGAGTCCTCTAGTTTTTACCCGCTTCCTGGGCTGCTGGCAGCTCGTGCTGGGCGGCTTCCAGGAGGGCGTGCGGGGACGGCCATCAGGTGGCGTTCGTGACCTTTTGCAGATCGATAAGAACCTGAGGTCTCTGGAGCGCTGCCAGTCCCTGGAGGAGATCCAGCGGCTGCACGAGGCTGGCGACTACCAGGCCGTGGTGCGCCTGCTCCGGCCCACGCTGTGCGCCAGCGGCTTTGACCGGGCCAAGCACCTGGAGTTCATGACCTCCATCCCCGAGAGGCCGGCCCAGCTGCTCCTGCTGCAGGTGTGTGCGGTTGGTGGGTTCTTTGCAGGCGTTGAGCCCCCCCCCCCCCCGCTGAGAGCATGTAACTTAGGGTAGTGGGGATGCGAACCATGAACCTGGCACCCCAGGAGATGAGTGTTCGGGTTTGCTAATGCTGCTGGTATGCTTTTATAGAGCGGGTTTCTCTGGTTACAAATTTGCAGTCTGAAGGCCATAAAGTGTCCAGATTAAGGCATCAGCACTGTACACCGAAGGAAGGCCAGTGCCATCTGCAAAACCTCTGCCAGCTGGAAAAGCACGTGGCTGGCGTCTGCTGATCCTGGGTTGTGTCCCAGCTCCTCTCTCAGCTTCTGGGCGTCCTTCAAAATGTTACTCTTGGGGTGTGTTGTCCTCTCTTAGCTTCTCCGGAGCAGACGCTGGGTTAGTACCCCCCAAGTGTCAGCAAAAGTCTGCTCCCAGCTGCTCTGAGCTCCTGCTGTCTGTGAGCTCCTAAAGGACCTCAGTGATAAATCAAGACCCACCCTGAATGGGCAGAGTCCACACCTCCATAGAAATACTTCAGTCAAACATTTCACCCACAGTTGATAGAGTCACATCTCCATGGAAACACTCAATCAATAGGTTCCAACTTGATCAATGCTAATACGCCTGCCCCTACAAGATTACACTAAAGAACTTGGCATTTTGGGGGACAGAATACATCCAAACTGGCAGAAGTGGGAAGTTACGGCAAGGAGAGCAGCTGGCTGGGTCCTGCGGGCCTCGAGGGTTGCCCTGAGCTTGACTCTGCCCTTCCGTGCAGCAGAGGAAGAAGGAAGAACATCCGGGGTCCATCCATCCCCGTTTGCTCATCCAGCTGCCCTTTTAAATACTGCTTTTGCTTTAATTACTGAGTAGATACAAAAATGGATAAAACACCTGCATGACATCAAGAGTCCAGATGATGTAAATGCCCGTGTGCAGCCGCCTCGTTGAAGGGAAGGAGCCTCACTGTTGTGTTGGAGGCCCAGGTGCCCTCTGTGGCACCCACCCGCCAGGCTCCCTCCCTGCTCTCTAGAAGGGGATGGCGGCTGCCCTCGGCTCGGGCATCCCAGCTGCGTGTGCGTTGGTGCCTCAGGTGCTGCTGTCGTCGTGGCCACTGTCCTCGGAGCATCGACACGGACACTGAGACAGCCGCGGGAGGTGGCAGGTGTGCTGGGTCACGCCCCACCCACACTGCGTTCACATGCCAGCGTCCTGCCCTGCGGTCTGGAGAGCCAGCCAGCCTTCTCCCAGGCTCTGTGCTCAGATTTCCTGAGGCCTCCTAATTAGGGACTTTCCTGAACTGGGATGTAGTTAAGAGGCGTGACTGTGGGAACAAACAGGGATATCTCACGCCTGGTCAAAGGGGAGGAAAGAAGTGGTTCTGGGAAGGAAGGAAAGAAGTGAGGGAGGGAGGGAAGAAGGAGGCCCCAGTTCCTGGTGGAGGAGGCCAGGCCCAGGCTAAGATCGGGGCAAGCTGTCTCTGGGCCTCTGCGACCTTGGCAGTCAGGGGGCCCAGCAGGCCGGGGTATGGGGGTGGGCAGCAGGGGGCACCCAGGCGCTGGGTGGGGAAAGGAGGGGAGAGAGTGGACCCTGTCTTCCTCTGTGAGGTGGCCCCATGGCTCAGACTTCATCTTGCTCCTGGCATTCTCTGGACATGCTGAGGGATAGGGATGCTGGCGTCCGTAGATGTGGCCGGACGTACCGTGGCGGCACAGCTGCCTTTTGGACGTGCACCAGGCACCGAGGCAGCCCCTGCTTTTTGTGCATAAGCAGCTCTTAGTTTTGCTCAGTTTCCTAATGAGGGGGTGTGTTTGCTTATTGATTCAGAGCATTTTTTATATGTTAAGGACCCTCATTTTTTTCTCGCCACACGTTGCAAATACTTTTTCCCTGTTTGTCATTGGCTTTCTCATCGCAGCTTTTATTGTTTTTTTGGGCGTACAAAAGCTGTGAATTTTTTTGTGTCGTCAAATCTTTTCGACGCTGGCACACGTTTGTG
The DNA here is from genome assembly GCA_004027775.1 of Bradypus variegatus. NCBI lineage: Eukaryota > Metazoa > Chordata > Mammalia > Pilosa > Bradypodidae > Bradypus > Bradypus variegatus. Next base: position 6,761 of record PVKY010001242.1, read on the forward strand.
AGCTGGATCATTGCTTTTATGCTTAGAGCAACTTTCCAAGACTGGAAAAATTGTCATCCCCTCATTCCACAAACATGTATCGAGCCCCTCATGATGGGGGCCAGCCCTGGACTAGAGAAGGCTGTGGGGGCAGGCGGGAAGCACACCAGCGTGCCAACATGCAGAGAACGCACGCCTCTGCCTTTGTGTGCTTCCTGCAGCGTCCATGTGTCCTGGCTGGCATTTGACCTGCTCCTTCCAGGATGGGGGTCTGATTTGGACTTGTCCCCGCTAGGAGTGGGATGGTGCCCTCCCCGCTACTCAAGCTGCCCTTTGTGATCTCCCCTCCAGTCGCATCCGATCGTTGGGTTGCTTTTTGGCTGCTATTTTGAGCAGAATCTTTTTCTTGGTCATTGTATCTTCTCACTGTCTGTTACCGGCTTATAGGAAAGCTGTTGATTCTTGCTTGTTTATTTTGAATCCAGCCACTTCCCCGAATTCTCATGATTTCTGGTAGTTTTCTGTTTTGATCCGATTTTTTTTGCCGGGTGGGGATGGACAAGTCACGTTGCCTGCAGCCTGCGGTGAGTGGTCTCCTCGCTTGTTGGCAGTTATTCTACCTTTCAGCGCTTCTGGCCTGAGCTCTGGGGATGATGTCACGTTGGGGTCCCGCTGGCCAGGCCCTTCCCCTCCTGACTTCCACGGCAACCCTGGCTGCAGTTCAAGGTCGACCGTCCTTCCCCCACTCGAGAAGAGTCCCCTGTCCCGAGCTCATGGGGGTGTTGACCAGGAACGGCTGGGCTGAGTCTGTGCTCCTCTCTCTCACCCTTCCGTGTCCTCCCACCTGTGGATGGCTGTTTGTTCTAGAGAAACACATCTGTTTTCCTGGGGGGGGGTCTGCCTTCCAATGTTTTGACGGCAGCAGGTGACGCTGCTCCGTCACCTGGAGGGCTGTGCTGTACGTGGCAGGCCCGACAGGAGCTGTGGCCTTGGCAGCAGCAGTGAGCTCCGAGCCCAGGCCGTGGCGAACAGCAGGCGTTTCCTGCCGGCTTACCGAGTGGGCCCGCCGCGGGCTGTGAATTCACAGGCGGGCTGTGTTTCCCCACGCAGCAGGTACCCTGGTGAAAGAGGCCGAGATCCAGGCTGTTGACGTGGATTTTATTCTAGGGCAGAAAAAACAGCTTTGCACACAGCGCTGGCTTCCAAAGAGGAGATTTTAGATAGCATAAACAGCTCGGCATGCTGAATTGAGGGCCCCGGGCTGAGTGGGGTTGGTACTTGAGCTCATGGGAAGCTCCCAGCACCTCTCAGGGGATCACAAGGTGGCTGAGGCCCAGAGTGACCCAGTGCCTGGCCCTGGGAGCCCTGGTTCCGGAGTGGGACTTTGAACCCAGGGCCCTCCGACCCCAGGGCCCTGCCTGTGACACTCCTTCCCTGCCTTCTGTCATGCTTAAAAGCAGGCTCTGGGTGAGGGTGAGCAATTGAGGCTACTCCTATTCATTAGTTTTCCGGAAATTTCCATTTTCTGGACTTTCGATGTATGGGAAATGATGTTGATACTGGTAGAGACAGGATCTGTATGCAGCCGTGGCATAAGCTGTGACAGGAGAAAGCAGCACACGACTTGGGGGTCTCACTGCCCTCCCTGAACTTGTTCAGCAGACTGTCCTCAGTGGCTGTCGTTTATGGTCGTGTGTGAGCCAGTGGCCCCCTTCTCCTGGAAGGCCTCGCTTGCTCTCGGCTCCAGGCCACTGTTGTCACACTCGTGAGAGCTCAGGGGCCGGGCTGTTCAGTCCCCACCACGGCCCTTGGACTGAGGACCTGCCCTTATTCCAGGCCCGGAGAGGTCGGCTTCCTCGGCCAAGTCACTGGCTTTTAAGTGGCCGAGGCAGGGCCCATGCTCTGGCATCGCCACGGGCAGCAGCAGAAACGGAGCAAGGCTGTGTGACCGGGGTGGGTAGCCCAGGACCTGGGGTGGCGGGAGGTCTGCCTGGGAGCTGCCAGGAGCTCCATGGGGATGGAGGCAGCACCCACCCAGGGCTTGGTGTCACCCAGTCTTGCCGTGGTGACCCCACTGTCTCATTCTCAGCATCCGGCTTAAAAACGGGGAACTGAGGTGCAGAGTTTAAGCCCGTTCCGAAAGCTCCCCCTTTCTGATGGCATACACTGCTTTGACTGCCTGCAAGCCCTCATGTGTGCCCATGGAAGCTTCCGGGTTGTATCGGAAGCTTCTGGCAGCCTGCCCACCTGGCCCTCGCCCCCTCCCCGCCCAGGACTCCCTGCTGCGGCTGCAGGACCACCGGCAGTGCTTCGAGTGTTCTGAAGTGGCCCTGAACGAGGCGGTCCAGCAGATGGTGAACGCAGGCGAGGCGGCCGCCAAGGAGGAGTGGGCGGCCACGGTCACTCAACTGCTGCTGGGCCTCGAGCAGGTGCTTTCCACAGACAGTGGTGACAGCATCCTGAAGGCGTTTGCCACCGCCACCGGCCTGGCCCGGCTCACTGGCAACCTCATCCAGGTACCCGGGGGCCCCCCAACACTCGCTCCTGCAGTTGTCTCCCAAAGGGCGTGCATTGGCTGCTTCCCACAGAAACGCACAGGTCCGAGCAGCCGGGGCTTGGGTCGGCTGGCTGCCCCCTCCTGGGGCTGGTCAGCTTGGGGGAGTTCTTTCCAGATCCCCAGGCCTGGAGGTGACGACCCCGGCTCTGAGCAAGAGGCCCCTGCCCTGGAGCAGTGTCCAGGGCCTCCCCGCCCCTTGTCGACCTAGCACGGGCGGTTTCCCATTTTTACAAAGAAGCGCTCTTCTGGCTGACGGCTTGGCACAGCAGTCACCTTGCCCAGGCTGGCTGTGTGGCAGAGAGCAGAGCCGGCCCCGCCACCCCTGCCCTCCTTGAGCCAGCCCGGCTCTCAGGCCGCGGCACATCCGGCCACATCCGCTTGGGATGTCCCCAGCCTGGCTCTCTCCTTCCCTCGCCCTCGCTCTGGCCCAGCCCAGGCCTCTGTCCCCTTCCCTTGAACTCTAGAGCCTGCTGTCCACGGGTGTCCCTGCCACCTCATCCCCCCTGTAGTCTTCACACCTGGCAGTGCTCAGGGCACAGGGGATTGCACAGGACATGCAGGAGGATGCTCAGAGCTGGCCCCACTGACGCCCGGGTGGAGTGGACACCCAGGGGCACTGCTTGTCAGTGGCCCCACGACGGGGAGCGCGCTGTGGGTGCCCTTTGCCAGATGGGCAGCACGCCCAGCTCCCCGAGGGGCCCCTGCCCCTGCCCTCCACGTCTGGGGGCTCTTCCTGTGGCGGGGGTAGGGGGTAGCTGGCCCTGCAGTGACCCGCTGTTTTCCCGCCTGCCCACCAGGTCATCGACTGCAGCATGGCTGTGCAGGAGGAGCCCAAGGAGCCGCCTGTCTCATCGGTGCTGCCCTGGATCACACTGCACCGCATCATCTGTCAGGAAGAGGACGCCTTCCGCTCCCTGTGCCACCAGCAGCCACTCCAGAGTGCGGTGGAGGAAGGTGCATGGGAAGTGGCTGGGGTGGGGTGGCTTGACCAGGCTGGGGGCTCCGTGTCGCAGGATCTGAGTAGGCCTGGGCAGAGGCAGGGGCTCCTGGAGCGCCCTGAGCGGCTGGGCAGGGTGGCCTTGGGCGGGCACGGCCCTATGTGCAGAGGGCAGGTGTTGCTAGCACAACGGCGGGAGGCTATCGCTGGTGAGTGCTTGTGAATAGCATCAAGGCGGCTCCAGAACTTTCCACGCCTGTTCACGCCTTTGATCCTCACGGCAGCCCGAGGTGGGCAGGTGGAGGTGGGGCAGCCGGAGGTGGGCAGCCCGGCTCCTAGCCCTGGCACCCAATCCCTGTGTCCTCGGCCCCTCCTGGGGGCGACACTGGGTGGCCTGGGCCTTGGACGTCTGGATGGCAGCCTGGAGCATGCGGGTTCCACACGCGCTGTCCCTTCTTAGCTGGGTGACCTCAGCCAAGTTACCCGACTCCCCAGCCTCTTCCCCTCGTCCCCTTGATTGTGGCCCCCGCCTCTGAACTAACTCTGCCAGTGGCCGTGGCACGTTGGTGCCCGGGACGATGGGCGCTGCGTGGCTGTTTTGAGTTGGAAAGCCAGGGTGCACGCGCCTCGGGCCCTTACGGCACCAGGACCATGGGCAACACGACAGCCTCAAGTGTGCCGAACTGAAGAAACTGCGTGATGCTGACAGCCCAGCAAAATCGCCATAATCCTACCAAACAGATGCCTTTTTTTGTTTCCTTTTTTTTGCCATTTCCCTCCAGACTTGGCCTGTATATGTAGCCCTTTTATCTAGTTGTGCTTCTAATATACACATATTCACACATTTACTCAGCCACTTTACAGTGAAGTGTTTTTGAGTGCTTTTCCTTGGTAATTTGGAAAACCAGAAAAGGGGAAAGGAAACTCATCCTTGCCTGAGTTACCACTGGGGTTTGTTTCCTGGCCCTTGTTCTCTCCCTGTCGTTTTGCTCCTTGCCTAGAGACCCACTGATGTCCTCCATGTCAGGCACCTTCCCAGGCACACGTGGGAGCAGGCAGACCAGCAGATCAGCAGCTCCAGGCCAGCGTGGCCACGAGGGGTCTGCGCGGGGTGCAGCCTGAGGCCCGGGGTAGAGCAGGGCCCTCTGGAGAGGGGTGGTGGGGGCAGGGACTCCCAGGCCCCTAGAGAGCTGCAGCCCGGGCAGGCAGGCGGGGAGTGGGGATGGGGGCCCAGGGAGCCATGGCTTTGGGATTTCCCTGTTGTGGGTCCCTCCTGCATCCCCTTTCGCTTCTGCTGAATCAAGTTTTTAAGAAACATTTCTAGACATGAGCATCTTCAAGCTCTTGATAAAAGGAGCCTCATTATTTTCCCAAAGAGCTTTACTCGTGAAAGTAATTTTAAAGTTTACAGCTAGAAATGTTTATTATTATTCTCGTAAAAATAATGCAAAAAAGGGTTTTGTATCCCCCCCCCCCAATTAATTGTACAAGCAGAAGATAGTCCAGAAATTGCTGCTGGCATCAAATGAGGAAAGGGAAATAATCAAACGCCATAAACTCTGGATACTGGAGGCCAAGGAGGGAAATGGGTTCTGGGGGGCTGGTGGGAGGTGTGGCTCCTGCCCCCTCTGCCCCCATGGTTGAACTGAGGGGAGTTGGTTAGGTGACAACATCCTGAGAAACATCATTGGCACCTTCCTGTTTGTAGAGAGGGGGGCTGAGGGGGAGGCCCCTCCATCTCACCTGGGAGGTGCTGGGTCTTGCCATCTTCTAATGACCTGCTGAGTTGAGGGAAGGGGCCCTGGATCTCACATGCTCCTGGCTGGCTGGTGGGGGTCCCGGTATTGGACCTTGCCACACGTTGAGTTCTCCGGAAGCAGCTGGAAGTGGAAGTGTGTTAGCGATCCCACCTGTGAAACGAAAGGAGAGGAAGCACAATTGGGCAGAGGGAGAAGCCAAATGGTGACACATGCCTGACAAGGCCTCGGTCAACCTGGCAGGGAGCTGGGGTAAGAGTTTGCTCCATCAGAGCTGCCCTGTAGTGTTGTACTGAGCCGGCCAGGTCTCTGTAGTGCCGTGTATCTCGGTCACCATGTACTGGAGCTTGGGTGAGGGAGACCCTGAAGGAACTGAAAGCCGGAGGCTGGCTGCTGATGGCACCCTGTCACTGAAAAATCTCCACAGATCTGCAATAAGATCCATAGATTTGTAATGGGATCCACAGATACGTAATGGAATCCATAGATATGTAATGGGATCCATAGACGTGTAATGGGATCCACAGATGTGTAATGGGATCCACAAATATGTAATGGGATCCATAGATTTGTAATGGGATCTACAGATATGTAATGGGACCCACAGATATATAATGGGATCCATAGATCTGTAATGGGATCCACAGGTACGTGATGGGACCCACAGATACGTAATGGGATCCACAGATGTATAATGGGATCCACGGATAAGTAATGGGATCCACAGCTATGTAATGGGATCCATAGATACTTAATGGGATCCATAGATCTGTAACGGAATCCACCAATATGTAATGGGATCCATAGATTTGTAATGGGATCTACAGATATGTAATGGGATCTACAGATACATAATGGGACCTGTAGATCTGCAGTGGGACCCATGCATAAGTAATGGGACCCACAGAAATGTAATGGGATCCACGGGTAAGTAATGAGATCCACAGATATGAAATAGGATCCACAGATACATAATGGGATCCACAGATACGTAATGGGATCCACAAATATGCAATGAGATCCATAGATGTGTAATGGGATCTACAGATATGCAATGGGACCCACAGACATGTAATGGGACTAACAGATACATAATGGGATCCATAGATCTGTAATGGGAACCACAGATACGTAATGGGACCCATAGACCTGTAATGGGATCCACAGATCTGTACTGGGATCCAAGGTACGTAATGGGACTCACAGACATGTAATGGGATCCACAGATATGTAATGGGACCCACAGATAAGTAATGGGATCCAAGACACGTAATGGGATCCACAGATCTGTAATGGGATCTGTAGATCTGTAATGGGACCCATAGATGTGTAATGGGAACTCGGGATCTCAGTAGAGACAACAAAAGCAGGCCCTTGCAGGAAGACTGCACGCGGTCCAAGCCGAGTGCCCTCTTTCTGCCTCCGCAGACACAGGCTGCTGCGGAAGAGCGGGCTGAGAGCAGCACCTGCTTCAGGATGGGCGCTTTAAAGGAAAGGCAGATTGGTCTCACATTATGTGGGAGAGTGACCCAGAAAATCCACCCGTTATAGAATCGAGCGCTTAGCTATTCTGGAGGAACTGACCAAGCTGACCACAAGCAGGACAGAAAGAAGGAGCTGAGAGTGTGCTCATGTAGCTGCCCACCACCTGGGGGAGGACGGAAAGGAAAGACTGTAGCATGCATGAAACACAAGAACTCAGTCCGTAAGGAAACACAGCAAGGAATAGGGGCAGATTCCCTGCAAATGGTTTGCATGAGAACATAATTTATTAAAAATTTAAATTCAGTGGAACATCTTTCGTAGATGAGCCAATGAACAGAATGAAATGAAGAGGAAAATTGCAGAACTAAGGGAAAACATTGCAAAGCCAACCTCACTGTTATAAACTGATGGACCCAAACTGGCAAGAAGCAGAATGAATATGACCGAAATGAAACAAGTGGATGGGACTAAGGGATAAAAGCATTGGAGAGAAGATGACAGCTGTGGAGGACAAAGATGGTCCAGTGTAAGGTTAAGTGATGCCCCTGAAGCAAAGACCCCAACAAATGAAATGGGAGAAGCAACCAACCCAACATCAAATACAGGAAGATGTCTCTGAATTGTATTAAAAACGGAATCTGCGGATTGAAAGCATGCACCATGTATGAAGTAAAACTGATATACAGCCATCTGTATCAACCACCCGTTCAGGTTAAGAAGCCACTTTAAGGATGAAGATTATCCCGCTTCATGGGGCAAACAGTGAAGCTCATTTCCCATTTTTCCAGAGCAGCGTTCAGCATGGTTGAGGTGATGATGTCCTTAAGTCTACATGGTTCTCTGGGAAAGAAAGCATGATGTGAAGCATTCAGCCAAGTTGTTTGTAATCGTAGCAGTAACAGACAGATACTTACAAGCAGGTACTCCAGCGCCCGTGAGCCTTTCTTAAGAAAATATCATGGAGGATGAAATCCAATAAACCAAGACAAATCAAAATGAAATATCTCAGAAGTGGAAAAGCCATGGGAAAGGATTTGTGGCGTGAGCACCAAACACATTTAATACCAGTGTTGAGAGAAAGCAACTGGGATAATTACGGTGGTGGAACAGAAGGTAACATTACAGACCTTGAATCGCTACAAATCATATACCTAACAAAATTGGGAGGTGGGGAGAGAGAAGGAGGTGTCACAAAGCTGATCGCTGAGCTTGGGACTATCTCTAGCCATTCCATGCTGTTGAAAATGGAGGCTAATTTAAAAGAACCATAAAAAAATGGAATGGCTTGAATCTCCTGATGATTTGCCAACTGTTTTTTTTTAAAACCAGTTCTTTTCACACTCGTGACTGAGACTGACCAATGATAAAACTGCGCAGCAGATTTCATAAAATATTTCCTTATTCTCCTGGATGCGATGCCCTTTGGTATTTCCTATTCTAATTTGTAATACCTGGTCCATTGGAAAAAAAATGCTAGTTATGGGGCCACTTATGGGTTGACTATACATTTCAAAAATACTGAGAGATCTTGAATATTTGTAATTCTATTAATAATAATAGAACTGATAAAAATAGTTCTGGAAGTGAGCAAATGTTTAACTGGAATCAGTAGTGCATTTTCCTTCTGTTTTATACTTTTTCCTTCTATGATTTTCAAGTAGACCTAAAATTAAGAATTTTAAGTTAAGGAAAAGTTATATGTAGTATGGGTTCCATTGCTAAAAATTATTTCTCTGTCTTTCAAAATGTCTTCTGTATTCACAGAAAGATACTCTGAGAGATTTTACCAAGTGTCAGCATTGGTTATTGGTGGTGATGGGAGGTGATATTTTGGTGGAAGAAGTGTTCCTTCTCTGTACTTTCTTACACAGTTTGAGTTGTTTTTTGATAAACATGCATTGGCTTTAAGAAAGTCAATCAGATCATTACTTTTTTTTAATTAAATTCAGTTTTATTGAGATATATTCACATACCATACTGTGCCAGTTTGAATGTATTATGCCCCCCAAACGCCATTATCTTTGATGTAATCTTGTGTGGGCAGACATATCAGTGTTGATTAGATTGTAATTCTTTGAGTGTTTCCATGGAGATATGCCCCACCCAACTGTGGGTGATGACTCTGATTGGATAATTTCCATGGAGGTGTTGGCCCGCCCATTGGGTGGGTGTGAATTAAATTACTGGAGCACTATATAAGATCAGACAGAAGGAGCAAGCAGCTACAGCCAAGAGGGACACTTTGAAGAAAGCACAGGAGCTGCAGATGAGAGATATTTTGAAGACAGCTGTTGAAAGCAGACTTTTGCTCCGGAGAAGCTAAGAGAGGACAAACACCCCAAGAGCAACTAAGAGTGACATTTTTGAGGAACTGCAGCCTAGAGAGGAACGTCCTGGGAGAAAGCCATTTTGAAACCAGAACTTTGGAGCAGACGCCAGCCACGTGCCTTCCCAGCTAACAGAGGTTTACTGGATGACAATGGCCTTTCTCCAGTGAAGGTACCCTTTGTTCATGGACACTTTATGTCCTTAAGACTGCAACTGGGTAACCAAATAAACCCCCTTTTATAAAAGCCAGTCCATATCTGATGTTTTGCATTCCGGCAGCATTAGCAAACTAGAACATATCCAGTCATCCATGGTGTACAATCAACTGTTCCCAGTACCATCGTACCATCACCCCAATCTATTTTTTGAACATTTTCCTTATACCAGAAAAAGTAAAAATAAGAATAAAAATAGAAAAAATAAAAAAAGAACACCCAAATCATCCCCCACTCCCACCCTATTTTTCATTTACTTTTTTGTCCCCATTTTTCTACTCATCCATTCATACACTGGATAAATGGAGTGTGATCCATAAGGCTTTCACAATCATACCCTCACCCCTTGTAAGCTACATTGTTATATAATCATCTTCCAGATTCAAGGCTACTGGGTTGGAGTTTGATAGTTTCAGGTATTTACTTCTAGCTATTCCAGAACGTTCTTACATACTATATAGATAATCCCTTTTAGGCTTTAATGTACTGGAAGTCGTTACTTTTTTTAAGAGACAAAAAGACTTGTACCAAAAAGGTAGGAGAGAAAATTCCGCAGCCACCTTAGATAAGACTGAAAAGCCCAAAGAGGAGCGACGGGGTGTGCCCGTGGGCGCGCTGCCACGCCGACCCCCCGTGGCCTGCTCTCTCCCCAGGGATGTCGGAGTCACCCATGCTGCCATCCTCCCTCATGCTGCTGAACACGGCCCACGAGTACCTGGGTAGGAGGTCCTGGTGCTGCAGCGCGGATGGGGCCCTGCTGCGGTTCTACGTGAGTGTTCCCGCCAGGCCTTCCCCTCGCTGAGCAGCCCGTGGGTGCCCCTATGGGACTTAGTCGCCTGAAGCTGCCCATGCGTCTGAACTCTGCCCCCTGGGGCCCCACACCTGAACCTGGGTGGACTCTGAGCCACTGGCAGCATCTGTTCTCCCCGGCTCCCCCTGCCGGCCTCCTCCTCTCCCTGCCACTGCTCCCCAGGGAGGCCAGCCCCGGGCCCACCACCCTGTCTCCCATCCTGCACCGTGTCCCCTCTCCCCTCCCCAGGGGCCTCCCTGAGATCAGGGACCTTAAAAATCTGTCTGTAATGGCTCTTTGGCCCTGAGCAGTGCCTGGCACTGGCCACTTCGATGTTTCTTGAATGAATGAAGGAAAGAACACAAGGACCTTGATTCATTTCTCCAGAAGTGCTCGCTGAGCACTCCTCCCTCGGGGTGCTGGTGGGGGTGGGGGCTGGGAAGGTGGGTGCCTTCTCTGTCCCTCTTCTCATCTCCCTGGACTCAGGGGCTGGTGGTGGAGGGTTGCGTCTGGAGCGAGCTCTGAGATGGACACAGGAAAACTTGTTTGGTGCAGATGATGTTCTCAGAGGGAGAAACCCTCTTGAATCCCATCTTCTCTTTTTTCCTTGACCTGAGCTGGTATTTCTTTTGGATGGTTGAATTTCATCTACTGATCCCCCCATCAGCTCAAATGGCCCCTCTCCTGACAGCCGCTATGTCTGCTTTGCCCCATGCTCCACCACCCAGCTTGTGTGCATGTGAACGAGTGCCTCAATTTCTGGCAAACTTTCCTAATAGAAATCAAACCTCATGGCATGTTCTCCATTACCTGTCTCCCTTCCCCCTCTGAAAGTGGGTATGCCTCTTTTTGACCTTATTTTTTATACCTTGTTACATACCTGTTTATTGGTAAACAATAGATAGTTCCACAGACTTCTAAATTGTACAAACATAAAATCTTATAATATGTAACCTTTTGGAGCTTGCTTGTATCGTTTTAATACACTGAGACATATTCACGTTGATATAAGTAAATCTGGTTCATTCATCTTAATTACACTGTAGGATGCTAGTGTATAAGTAAGTATACCCATATTTCTTTTTATGGAAAATTCCAGGCTTATATAAAAGTAGAGATCATAGTGCAGCACACGCCCACATACCCTGCACCGGCTGTGAATATCCATCCATTCATTCAGCGCAGAGCCACGCACTCCCACCCCTTCCCACGTTATTTTGAAGCAAATCCTAGATGGTGTATCACTTGATCTGTAAATACTTGTTATCGGAATTTCTTTAACCTACTCCCATGGTGATGTCATTGGGCTGTTTGTTTGTTGTTTGTAACACAGTCTTTATGGTGAGTGACTGTCAAAAGGCCGTGTCACAGGTGCATGCCCAGCATCCTCTAGGCGGGTTCCTGTAAAAGGAGCTCCCAGGTGTGCCCAGTTTCAGCTTTAGAAACAGGATTTCCCAATAGTTCTCCTAAGTAGTTGAACTGATTTTAAACTGCCAGCCGCCTGGGAGTTTCCCACATCCCAGTCAGCCCCGGGGACTGCGGATTGCATCATAGATGCCCATCTGACGGGCAGGAAATGGTACTTTGTGGTTCTGTAAATGTTTTGTTTTGTTTTTTAAACTTTTTATTTTGAGGTAACTGTAGATTGACATGCACATTTTCCCCCGGGGGTGACGTTCTTCGTAACTGTAAGTACAGTGTCCCAGCCAGCAAACGGAGTAGATAGGATCTACTAGCCTAACTCAGATGTACCAGTTGTGCGTACGTGTGTTTGTGTGTGTGTGTGTTGTATTTCTGTGTGTCTTTTTATGTATGGTATTTGTTTTCTGGACTTTGGGGACATGCTTTAAGAAACCCTGCCCTCCGACAGGACCATAAAGATATTCTCCCTTATGTTCATTTAAACATTCACTCTTGTTTTTCACATGTGATCTTTATTCCATGTGGATTTTCTTTTGGTTTATGAGGTCAGGGAGGGATCAAAATTTATGTCTCTAATAGGTGGCCAGTTGGCTCATCCCTTTTATTGATTAATTTGGGGGAGAATTCTCATCTTTATATGATTGAGTCTTTCCAGTTGGGAACGTAATATGTCTTGCCATTTTTTAGGCCTACACTTTCATGTCCCTCAATTAGTTTTCTTCTTTTCTCTCTAGTGGATAAAATACAGTATCAGACCTATAATCACTAAAGAAATGGAGTAGATAGTTTAAAATTTCTTCAAAAGAGAGAGACCAGGGGTTTGGCAAACTAGAGTTGACAGGCCAGATCCGGTCCTTGCTTGTTGTACGGAGAAAATGATAAAACAATTATGCATCTTTTGTTAGAATTGGGCCTAGGTATCATTTTTTTATTACCATAGTAAATAAATATTTAAAAATTAAATTTCATACTTTGTTTTTGTGTGCCTATAGGAATGCCATTGAAGAAGTAAGTTTCTATTAAGCACAGCTCCTTTGCTTATTGCTTTTATTAATTCTAGTGCATTGTAGATTTCTCAAATTTTCCACATAGATGTTCTTATGGTCCCTTTTTTCCCCTTCCTTTGCAATCCTTACAATTCTTCCATTCTTTTTTTCTTGTCTTATACTTTGGGTCAGGGGTCAGCAAACTTTGAAGGGGCAGAGAGTAAATGGGGTCAATATTTAGGCTTTGTGGGCTGGAGGTCTTTGGCTTAGCTACTTACCTTTGCTGTTGGAGCATAAAAGCAGCTGTAGACAATAAGCAAACGGACTCTGCAATTTGTATTTCGTATGTTACAGGACAGCATTCTTTTGTTTATTTCTTCAATCATTTAAAAAATGTAAACATCATCCTTAGGTTGCCGACAGGCTGCACAGAAACAGTCAAGGACCAGATCTGGCCTTTCGGCTCTAATTTGCCAAACCCCTGGTCTCTCTTTTGAAGACATTTTGAACTTGCTACTCAATTTCTTTAGTGATTGTAGGTCTGATACCAATCAAACCCAGTGGTTTCTCTGCCCCACGCACTCAGATGACCAATTCTGAGACCCCAGGGCTTCACCGAGGGAAAGAGTTTATTGCTGGGCAGGAAGCAGGAGCTCAGATGGACTAAACTCTGTCTCCCAGAGTCTAAGGAGTTCAAGGTTTTTATGGATTCAGACAAGGTGAGATGGAGTTGCTACCATCTCACTATCAAGTGTAAGCAGTTACAATTTACAAATACCGAGGAGTGGGGCTGTGCTAGAATGAAGGTCACCATTGCAAGAGCAAGTCAGTAATTAGTTTCCATCTGCCTCAAGTTCCTCCATTAACATTAAGGAGTCACGTTTGTGGTTATAAGTGGAAAAAGCAGATAAAGGGGGTGCCAGTTACTAAGTTGTACCATCACAAGGTCATAAGATAAAGGCTGTATAGTTATACAGTCGTTATCACAGATCAAGGCAACTGATTACAGTTCAGCAATGTCAGGTATTTCCTTCCGGCTATTCTAACACTCTAGAAAGTAAAAAGGAATATCTATAAAATGAATCAGTAATCACAATTATCCCCAACTCCTAACTGCTCAGTTATAACTCCATTCAGGTTTTCTCTTTATTCTTTAGGTCACTTATTGGCATGAAGTTGGTTCGTAGTCTTTGTTTATGATTTAAAAAATCTCTGTGGTACCACTTGTTGTGCTCCCCCTTTGATTGCTCAAGTTGCTTATTTGTGCTTCCCCACTTCTTTTTTAAAACCAGTCTTTCCTGAGGTTTCTTTCAATTAGTCTTGGCAAACTACCAGCTGTTGGTTTATTGACCTAGTATTTCGTTGTTTTCTGTTTCATTAATTGCTATTTTAATTTTTGTCATTTCTTTTTACTCTCTTTGGACTTACTGTATTGTTTCTGAGTTACTGAACAAATGCTTACTTCATCGTTTGCTCTTCTAATACATATATTGAAGGCTATAAATTTTCCCCAAGTACATTCTTAGCTGTTTCCCATACGTTTTGACATTTGGCGTTTTATTGTCATCTTATCTACATATTTCCTATTTCTATTAAAATTCTTTTTAAACTCATGAGTTATTTAGAAGGGATTTTAATTTTTCAAATGTGCGTTTTTACTTTGCTGGTCTTTATGTAATTGATTTCTACTTTTATTGAGTTCTGTTCAGGAGAGGTGGTCTGTATCATGTTAAGTCTTGGCTCTTTGTTGAGACTCGAGTTTTGTCTAGTTGTTAAAAAAAAGCAAAACCCACAGATGCTTGCAAAGCATGTGTATTTGCTCAGTCGGGCATAGCACTAGCCACTGGCTCTGCTGTCCCTGGGCAGACCATAACTGTCACTTACTTCCTCCATGATCCTCACCGCGGTTCTGTCCGAGAGAGATTCCCTGGGCCCTAGTGTACCTCATCACCTTCCCTTGTAATTGTTTGTTGAATGAACCGCACCCTCTACTGAAATGAGAGCATCCTCACAGCGGGGCCCGTGTCCCTCTGTGCCCAGCCTAAGTAGTTACTCAGTGACGATTTGGGGGAGCAAATGAATGGCTAATAAATGGGTGAGGAGGGTCCCGGGGTCGTGCAGCGTCTTCTGGCAGCTGGTAGAAACTGACACGCTGTGCTGCGAGGCCCTGCCTAAGCCGGCCCTGGTGTCCCCCTGCAAGAAGGCCGTTGCTTTCCAGGAAACGGGTCCCGTGGGCCTGACAGACAGGGGCCTCTCTGGGTCAAAAGAGCTCCCAGAGCGGGGTCTCCTGGGGGGCTGCAGCCACATGGCCTCACCTTAGGCGCCTCTTGCTGCCCACCCATAGGTGCGAGTTCTCCAGAAGGAGCTCACCGCGCCCGCCTCCGAGGACACGCACCCCTACAAAGAGGAGCTGGAGACGGCTGTGGAGCAGTGTTTCTACTGCCTGTACAGCTTCCCCAGCAAGAAGAGCAAGGCCCGGTACCTGGAGGAGCACTCGGCCCAGCAGGTGAGGACGCCACCAGGCCAGTCCCACCCCAGACTGGGTGGGGAGAGGGTCCCCCGAGGAGCAGCAGCCCTCCGAGGGCTGCAGCACCATCATCCCTGGTTGGAGCTGCTCAAGGTGGATGGGAAGACAGGCTGGCCTGGTCTGAGCAGGTCGCAAGGCCTAGCTTCGCAGGTCTCGGCCCGTTGGTCAGAAGGGCAGGTGGGCATTTTTCAGCAGATTTTTTTTTTTTCTCAGATAACATGAAAACTGCCTTTCATTAGCTTAGAGGTCGTTGTTGCCTGGTAGTTTTGGACTTCCAAGTTCACTGTCTTGTGGCTTCTCTACGTGTTCCCGATTTTATGGATTCCCCCCCTGAAGTGGAAGCTCCTTGTGGGCAGGGCCTCCTTCACTGTGTCCCCATGCCTGGAGCCGGCCTGGCCCAGAGCAGGCTGCTGACGGGACCAATGGGCAGCTGAGGCGTGGGGAGGGTCCCCCCTGGGACCGAGCCCACCCTCAGCGCCCGAGCCAGCTCCCCATGGTGGGGCCCGCACGTGGGCACCAGAGGGTTTGGGCGTGGGTGTTCCGTAGGCATACAGACTTGAAGGCGCACGCTGGCTTTTGCACTCCCGGGCATGTATTAACCTCACGCGCCCTGACGCTGTGCATTTCCCTGGAACAATCTCCCTTTTTGTTCTCCTCGGAACATTCTGCGAGTCTCCCTGTGTCCTCTCTCCAGGTGGAGCTGACGTGGGAGGACGCCCTGTTTATGTTCGAGTACTTTAAACCCAAGGCCCTCCCCGAGTTCGACAGCTACAAGACGAGCACGGTGTCTGCTGACCTCACCAACCTCCTGAAGAGGATAGCCACCATCGTGCCCCGCGCTCAGCGGCCCACGCTCGGCCTGGACAGGGTCTCCGCCTACATCGAGGGGGCCTCAGCTGAGGTGGGCCCCGGAGCGGGAGGGCTCCCCAGGGCCGGGGCGGTCATGGGCCGTGCCACCTCTGCCGGCTCTTGCCGGACACGCTCATTTGCTTTCTTCACTGTGCTCCGGAAGTCAGGACCGGAGAAGCGGGGCGCCCGGCTGTGTCGGGGTGAAGTCAGGGCCGGAGAAGCGGGGGGCCTGGCTGTGTCAGGGTCAGGTCAGGGCTGGAGAAGCGGGGGGCCCGGCTGTGTCGGGGTGAGGTCAGGGCCGGAGAAGTGGGGGTCCCGGCTGTGTCGGGGTGAAGTCAGGGCCGGAGAAGCGGGGGGGCCCGGCTGTGTCGGGGTGAAGTCAGGGCCAGAGAAGTGGGGGGCCCGGCTGTGTCAGAGTGGCCTATTGGTCCTGGTTGCTGGCGTTACTCATCATGGCTTACCCCTGCCCCTGGCCCCCCTCTGGCCCTGTCCCCTGCCAGGCGCCCTGCCTGCCCGAGGGAGCCGACCCCTCGCCTCCGGTGGTGAACGAGCTCTACTACCTCCTGGCCGATTATCATTTCAAAAACAAGGAGCAGTCCAAGGCCATCAAGTTCTACATGCACGACATCTGCGTCTGCCCCGACAGGTGGGTGTGGGGCGGGGGCAGGAGGATGGGGCAGGGGGCCTTTGCCAGCTCCTCCCCAGCCAGTGTGGAGCTCTTCACCCACAGCAGAGAGAACGGGGGGAGAGGACTGAGAAGGGGTGTGTGTGCTCTACAGTATCAGGAAAGGCTGGTCCTCCACCAGGAGAGGAGCCACAGAAAATGGCGGCTTTCCGGAAGGCCCTTGGGGTGGGTATTGGGATCAGAGTGGAACAGGGAGTGCATTCGAGTCCTGGTTTGTGGCACCGAGGCGTCACCCGGCTCTGTCCTGCTGCCTCGTGCTCCCACTGTGGCCTCGTGCACCGCAGTCGGGGCAGGAGAAAACCGTGAGCAGGCAGTTCTTCCCAGCTCTGAGCCAGGGGTTGTGGGCAGCAGTGACCACCACAGGGGGCCTGGGGCAGAGCCCACCAGGCGGGAGGCAGGCACCCCCTCCCTGCACCCCATCAGCTTTGTCTCGAAACGCAGCAGCCTGCTCTTCGCAAAGGGCTCCCCAAGCCCGGAGTGCCTGATCCGCTCGACGTAGGAGGCCTTCTGCCTGCGCCACCCGGGAGGTTAACCTTGGGCCAGGGTCAAATCAGGGCTTGGGGGAAGGTCCTTGGAGACGCCCCATTGCTCCATTTGGGGAGCCCCCCAGTGGGAGCCGAGGGGTGAGGCCTGGCCCTGGCTGCACCTCCGGGTTTCTGTGGACTGGCTGGCTGGGGGGCAGCAAGGGGCGCCCTGCTCTGCACCTCTGCTTCTGCCTCTGGAGAGGGTGGCGGGCACCTCGTGTGGCACCTGGCAGCCGGGGGGAAAGGGGCTCCCCTGGGCCTCTGCCCTGCACCCCTGCACACCCTCCTGCTCAGAGGGGCTCAGCCCCCCAGCACGACCACCAGGAAGGCTGGAGGAGCAGGTCCCCCAGGAGGGCTTGCCCCAGCCCTGGGCCTCCTGCACTGTGGCCCCAACAGGCAGGAACCGGGGAGACTTGGGGGGCTCTTTGGAGTCCAAGGCCTGGTCCGATCTGCTGCGCTGGCAAAAATGGCAGTTTGGGTACAGTTCTTTCTCCGTAACTTTTCTGAGCCCATTGGGTCCAGGTGAAGCCACGTAGCTGACAGCCGGGTGGGTAGCAGTGTACCCTGGCTGTGGTGGCGCTGGTTCCTGTCAGGAAACGGGGTCTGTGGGGACGTTGGTGTTGGTGCTTCCCCCCACCAGGACTGATGGTTTCCTCTGCGTTGGCTGAGCGGGCCGTGACTCTCCTGGCCACGCACATGGCAGGGTGGCATTTGGGCAGGTGGGGGGAACAGTCTGAGCCCAGAGCCAGGACGAGGGGGGCATGTCCTGCTCCACGGGAACTGGGTGCCCAGTCAGGGCCTGGTTCCAGGTGGCAGGGAGCCGAGAACTGGAGGCTTCATATGTGTTTTTGTGGTTACACTGTATTGGGGCAGGAGATGGCAGTGTCCATGTCACTGTCACACAGGCTCTGGGTGCATGCGGAGACGTGGCCCCTTCCCTCAAAATGAGGGCAGATGGGTGCAGAAGGCGCTCTGAGAGTTAGGAGGGAAAGTCCTCAGTGTTAAAGGAAGCTGGGCTTGGCAGAAAGCCGAGGCAGGGTCACCCCCTGTCCCCCATGCTCCCTCTTCCAGGGGGCAGAGGCTGGAAAGGCTCGGCGATCCCACTCCAGACTCCGAGGAGGAAGGACCCCGCTCCCAGAGCGGCTTTGCTTTGCTGCCCCCTCCCTGTCAGGCCCCAAGTCCCCTGACTGCTGTCTTGCCTTTGGGGCCTGGAGTCTAACAGAACCACATAGGAGCTTCCCAGATCCTCCTGTCCTTGCCACATCTCGAGGACCACCCAGCAGTTCAGGAGCCAGTTTTAAAGTTTCTGTGGCAGTGGATGAAAAGCTGCTGGCCCCAGGGGAGGCAGCTCCACCCATGGCATTCCGGAATCTCCATCCCCTCTCAAGTGCCCGGGAATCGCCTCAGTCTTGGCGTCCCTGTGGCTGTCCCCCTGCCCGAGAGGTCTCCCCACTCTCACTGTCAGTTTTTTGGATCTTAGCTTGGAAGTGTTCCTGCCCTGGTGTGGTCCCCCTCGCTGTTTGTTTGCTGGGGGCACTGAGCTAGGGACTGCGGGGTCTGCTCAAGGTCCCGGAGGAGTTGGGGGCAGAGTGGGCGAGGAGCTGGGGGACCAGGACCTCCTGGCTGTCCCTGTGCTTCCAGTTAGCTGGTGTGTCAGCCACACTCTGCCGATGAGTTGGTGGTGAGGCTGTGTGGGGCCCCGATGCCTCGTCACGCAACCCCTTCCTTCCTTTCCATCACAGGCATCGCTTGGGTAACCCCTTAAAGGCAGGGGAAGGTAGGGGAGAAGGGTCCAGAGAGTTCCCCGTGGTTGACAGTGTCTTTCTAGAGCAGTCCCTGAGTGCCTGGGAGGCTCTAGAGCACTTAGGATGCACGAAGTCTTATAGCTCTAGAAGCTGCAGCAGCTCTTCCATGAGGTCGGTCTTGGCCATAGTTGGTGGGTGAGGAACCCGGTTGGCCCCTGTCTGGCTAATGGGGTTAGCGAGAGGCTGTGCTGGCGTCTGGGCCCGGTCTGGGAGATGGGTCCCCGCGGTGTCCGTGGGTGCTCCCGGCTGGCCTGTCGGGTCTGCGGGCTCTCAGCGGCATTTCCGTCTCCACCGCAGGTTCGACTCCTGGGCAGGCATGGCCCTGGCCCGGGCCAGTCGCATCCAGGACAAGCTCAACTCCAACGAGCTCAAGAGTGACGGCCCCATCTGGAAGCACGCCACGCCCGTCCTCAGCTGCTTCCGGCGGGCCCTGGAGATCGACGGCTCCAACCTGTCCCTGTGGATCGAGTACGGCACCATGTCCTACACCTTGCACTCGTTCGCCTCACGCCAGCTGAAGCAGTGGCAGGCCGAGCTGCCCCCCGAGGTCGTGCAGCAGGTGAGGGGGTGCCACAAGGGGCCCACCAGCCTTCCAGAGCAGCCTCTGCCTTTCCGATCTTCGCTCACGTCCTCACAGCCGTGCTGGGAGGTCTTGGCTCATTGCCCGGTCAGGCCCAAGCCCTGCTGTGTGCACGGACAGCTTGGTCCCTGGCTTTCTGATGCCTGGTCAGCCACAGGGCAGCTTTCAGTTTTTGGGCAGTTGAGAGGTAGGGGATGGGTGTAGGCCACCAGGAGTAGCCGTCCCTCCTCTGTTGCCTCAAAGGAGCATGTTGAGTCCTTGTTAAATTCCAGATTTAAATGCTGAGAGTGTCAAGGTCCCCCTTGGTAGGTGTTCCGGTTTGCTAATGCTTCACTGGAGGATGGCCAATGGCATCCGGAAAACCTGTTAGCTGGGAAGGCATGTGGCTGGCGTCTGCTCCAAGTTCTGGTTTCAAAATGGCTTTCTCCCAGGACATTCCTCTCTAGGCTGCAGTTCCTCAAAAATGACACTCTTAGTTGTTCTTGGGGCATTTGTCCTCTCTTAGCTTCCCTGGAGCAAGAGTCTGCTTTCATAGGCTATCTCCAAAATGTCTCTGCAAACTGCAGTTCCTCTCTCAGCTCCTGTGCATTCTTCAGTGTCCCTCTTGGCTGTAGCAAGCTCGCTCCTTCTGTCTGAGCCTATATAGTGCTCCAGTAAACTAATCAAGGCCCACGCTGAGTGGGTGAGGCCACACCTCCATGGAAATTATCCAATCAGAGTCATCACCCACAGTTGGGTGGGTCGAGTCTCCATGGAAACACTCAAAGAATTACAATCTAATTAACTAATACTGATGCATCTGTCCACACAAGATTGTGTCAAACTAGCACAGCAGGACTCCCCTGGGGCTGGATCCCCGGCTGGGATCTCTGTTCAGCAGGGCATCTCAGGCTCCTTGAGGTGGGACTGAAGAAGCCGCACCAACATGTTCAGACGAGCACAGCCGTAAGCTGCCCATACCCAGCACTTACCTGTGACCACAGCCCAAATCAAGGCAGCTGTGTCGTGCACACTTTCAGAGCATTGTTGGCAGGGTTAGATGAGACAAGACACACAAGCCAGCCACTCGGCCCAGCGCTGCCGCGGCTCTCCAAAGGTGGCCGTCCTTGAGGGTGGCTTTCTGTAGCTGCACCCCTGGGGGCCCCAGGTTCCTTGGACTCTTTCCAGCCTCACGACACCTCTGACCAAGCATAAAGCTAAGTAATGGCGAGTCCCAGCCCTGCACAGGGAGGTAAAATCTCTTTGTTGCTTTTCCTGATCGTAAAAGTGATGTGTGCTTGGTGTAAACACCTGGATGATACAGAAACGGGTAAGGGAGAACAGAACGATGATGTCAGGGTCTCCACCCCCAGCAGGTGATGTTTGAGTGATGTCCCTTTCCACCAACCCAGACAGGAAGGAGGGGCTGTGGAGGAGGGCAGGGATAAGCTGCCCCGGGGGGTCCCGGGGCAGATGGCACTGGAAAGGGTCACGGAGGGCATCCCCTTAACATGAGCATAGCTCATCGGAGTAAACAGTGAGTTAAAGGTGTGGCTGGGCTTTGTGATACTGAAAATGGCTCCAAAATCCTAAACCACCAGGACTTTGGGGATAATTACAAGTATGTGTTAATTCTTCAAGTGCACCAAGAAAGGAGTAAGTTTGGTGGGCTTTGTTTTTGGAGGCTTCATTTCCTGACAGTTTTAGGACGATGTGATGTGATGTCCCTCTTGTTTGCGGCATGAATTTAGAGGGTTACTTTCAGCAAAATTATTTGAGGGCCACGTCCCCTTTCCCGGGACCCTCCCAGCCGTTTGCGCCTTGGGTCCCTTCTTTAAGGAGCGTGCTCTGTCACCTTCCTTGGCCAGTCTGTCCTGCGGCAAAGCCTCTGCCTGTGGGCGGAGGGGTTTCCCAGCACCACTTTCACCAAGTTCGCGAGGCCCCGCGCCTTTGGCCGGGTTGGCAGTTATGCTTTGCAGGAGATTTGCATTATGTTATCAGCCCAGCTCTGATCAGCTGGAGATGGACTGAAAAAGGTAGTGAGTCCGGCCAGGCTGGGGACGGACCCCAGTGAGAGTGCCGGGTGCACGTGCTGCCGACGCGGGTGCTCGGTGGGCGTCTCAGGCCGCCACGGCCGCCACTGCCTCCCCGTCGCTTCCTGGCATCGACCGCTGTGGGTGCTGCTCTGACTTTTCACACACGGGATCTGCTGTGCACGCATGCGGAATCCACGTAGATAACGCCTTCCAGAGGCCACAGCCCCCTTCTCTCTGCCATCTCACAGTCTGGCATCCCCTGATGAGGGCACGCAGGAAGCACAGCCCCGTGCCCCCACCTTGGGCCGCCGGAGGGCTCATCCCACCCCTGATCCCGGGAGAAAGGTCTCGGCTCTCACCGTGCCCCGATTGCACGAACCCTGCAGCTGCCCATGAGTCTGAACCCCTGGGGGGCCGATTAAAAGGCCCCACTGGGACCCCGGGTCAGAAGCTAGACTGTAACAGGCAGTTCAGCAGGTGGTTTTGATGCAGTCTCCTGGGTGGGGGCTGGTTTGGCACCAGCACCAAGGACCAAGGTGGTGGGGGCAGGGGGTGGCCGTCGGGTGGCCCTGTCACAGCTGACAGAATGCAGGTGCTGGGTGCCGAGGGAACCGTGGGGCAGTGCCAGCATGGCCTTCTTCCTAACAGTTACTCCTCCCTTTAAATTACCTCTGTACCATACAAGGGGGGCTTTCTCCCTAAAACGATGGCAACGTTGAGGATCCCCTCTGCTGCCCACCCCCACCCAGGGCCTCCACCCACCCCTGCCTCAGAGGGACCACAGTTTTGGCCTTCTTCTGTCTTTCCAGACTTAAAAAAAAAAACTTTTCCATATGTACCCGTGTTCTCCTGTTGGTCTTTTCTTTTAGCCCAAATGCTGCCTTCCTGTATCTGGCGTTCAGCTTCCTTTCTGCTCATCCCCATGTTGTTTGCTCCTCCTGTCACTGAGGTGTCCTGATCGCCACCTGCCAGGGATGGGGACACGGGCAGTGCGAGCTGGGCAGAGCGTCTGTGTGCTGCCAGGCGCCCGTCCAGACGAGAGGCCCTTCCTCCCTCGGTGGTGGCCAGGTTGGGCCCCAGGGGCAGAGCCGGGGACGGAGGGGCTGTCACACGGCTGATGGGTGGCCGGTCGAAGGCCCCAGCTAAGCCACTGCCTTTTACTCAGACTGGCTCTGGAACCTCTTTTTGGAGGGGAGATCACGGAGGTTTGTGCCAAGTTCTTGCTCTGCATTGTGGTTCTTTCCACCATATTTGTGTCAGCCCCGGGGTGGCCACCGCCATGGGATATTCATGTAAAGATGCGTCACACTGGGCGGACCACGCAGCGGGGCCGCTCTTGAGTTGGGGGGTGTGCTGTGCCCCTCCCGGGCTTTGGGCCGCTGCCCTGGCCGAGCCTGGAGCCTGCATCTGTTCCCCGGCCCTGCCCCTGCACTGAGAAGCGGCCGCTGTCCCCTGCCACGGAGCTGGGGTCCTGGAAAGGAGGGGCCCGAGCCTCGGGGCCTGGGAGCAGCCACCTCTGTGGCCCCGCATGTGGGCAGGGTCACTCAGCTCCCAGCCCAGGGAAGTGCACGCAGGCCCAGTGGCTGATCTCCCCTGTGGAAGGGATCTGCTCACAGTGCCAGCTCAGAATCCTACAGGGATGGGGGCATGTGGGTTTCCATGCTGGCAAACCAGCTGTGGGGTGATCCTCTGTCCCAGCTGTTTGCACCCTCAGCGTGTGAGAGAGCGGCTGCAAGCCGGGCTGCACACACACGGGCTCCAAGTCAGGAAACCACACTTTGCAAGCACCCTAGGTCCACCTTAGTGGGTGCAGGGGAGAGAGTGCGAAATCCTGTTGTACCCCAGGGATAAACGTCCCAGCACCATGAAGGTGGGTGCTGGATGCTGGGTAGATGTCCTGTCTAGCATCGTGGAACTGGGTGCTGGGTGCTGGGTGGGTTTCCTGTCTGACACTATGGAGCTGGGTGCTGGGTGCTGGATGAATGTCCTGTGTAGCATCGTGGAAGTGGGTGCTGGGTGCTGGGTAGGTGTCCTGTCCCGCACTGTGGAGCTGGGTGCTGGATACTGGGTCAATGTCCTGTCTAGCATAGTGGAGCTGGGTGCTGGGTGGGTGTCCTGTCCTGCACTGTGGAGCTGGGTGCTGGATGCTGGGTGGGTGTCCTGTCCCGCACTGTGGAGCTGGGTGCTGGGTGCTGGGTGGGTGTCCTGTCCCGCACTGTGGAGCTGGGTGCTGGGTGGGTGTCCTGTCCCGCACTGTGGAGCTGGGTGCTAGGTGCTGGGTGGGTGTCCTGTCCCACACTGTGGAGCTGGGTGATTGTCTTGTCTGGCTCTGCCCCTCTCACTAGGGAGAGGGTGAGAGGAGGGTGCTCACTGGTTGCCCTGAGGCCCTGGAACGTCCCCCTTGGCCCCTTACTCCTGGTGGTGCCGGCGGTGGGCCCAGGTCCTCCGGCAGCCACACAGCCCGGGACCCTCTGCAGGAGGCCAGTGGATGCTTCTGGAATTGCCCAAAGCACGTCCGGCCCCCCGGGGGGTGGTGGAAAGGAGGTGGCCCGAGGGCCCCTGCCCCTCCCAGCCCCCCAGGCTGCGCAGCCCCGAGCTGGGTGAGCGTGACCGCCGCGGCCGCCTTGCAGATGGAGGGCCGGCGCGACAGCATGCTGGGCACGGCGCGGCTCTGCTTCTCGGCGGCGGCTCGCTGCGAGGGTGACGGAGACGAGGAGGAGTGGCTCATCCACTACATGCTGGGCAAGGTGGCGGAGAAGCAGCGGCAGCCGCCCGCCGTCTACCTGCAGCACTACCGGCAGGCTGCCCACTACCTGCACGAGGAGGCCGCCCGCTACCCCAAGAAGGTCCACTACCACAACCCGCCCGAGCTGGCCATGGAGGCCCTGGAGGTGACGGGGCCGGGCCGGGGCGTCTGGGGGGGAGGGGCAGGGCGGCCCACACTCCCGGTGCCCCCCGTGCCCCCTGCGGGGGGCGTCTCTGTACTCAGCAGCTCCCCGTGCGGTGGAGTTGAGACACCCGTGCCACTTGTCCCCACGGGTGTCCACTTCTCTCTCTGCTCTGCCTCTCAGGAGTCAGCCTTTCCTCCTTAGCACCCTCGGGTTCCGAGAGGCTGCCCTGAAGGTGGCCTCCAGGTGCCCAGGGCC
Organism: Bradypus variegatus; assembly: GCA_004027775.1. Lineage (NCBI taxonomy): Eukaryota > Metazoa > Chordata > Mammalia > Pilosa > Bradypodidae > Bradypus > Bradypus variegatus. The sequence goes on from PVKY010001242.1 coordinate 31,348, forward strand.
CTCCCCCTGAGGCTGCCGGGATGAGGGCAGGGCTGAGCCGGGCCAGTGGGCAGCTCTGGGACCCCGGATGGGGGTCCTCACGCTGCATAGGGAAAGGGCGCTGCCTGAGCACCCGGGTTTTCTCCCAGGATTCCCAGAGTGTGCCACTGTAACCGCCCCGTCATGGGCAGCCGTGAACAGTGCATATCGTGGGCGAGGAAACCAGGGGCACAGGTCTTCCCAGCACCGCCAGGCCTCGCCACCCCAACAGGCCACTTGGGGTTTCGAGACAGCGTCTGCTGTTTGTTTATCCCTTTTCTGCCGTAACGAGTGTTTTATTCTGATTATAAAGTTAATACACATTCACGGTATAAAAATATATTCAAACAATTCAGAAGAACAAGATGTAGAGGGAGATGCCGTGGGCCTCTCTCTGGCCTCAGAGCCTCTAGTTAGGCCCCTCATAATGGGTTGGACCTTCTTGAACCCTTTTCACTGCAACGAAGGTGCAGGCCGTGCATGTCCTTGTTTAAGTGTCCGCCGGCCATTCCATGAGTGTTTCCGAGGGCTCCGGGCCAAGGTCGGGGGTGGTGGGTCAGTTAACCTTTTGATCCACCACATCCGTGGAAGGTCCCAATGTTTTCTCTCATCCATGCTTTGCTTTGTTCTTTTCATATCTGCCTGTCTAGTCAGTGAACAAAGACAAACCTCATTTTAAAAATTGGTTCTTGGTAAGATGACCCCAAGCTGAACGGCTTTTGGTGGCTGTTTTGGGGGCTGCCCCCTTGGGGTTTGCCATAAACCATGGGCATCCTCGTTCCTGGGTCTCGGGCCTTCGCTGTCCCCCATCTGTCAGGCTTTCCACCTGGGGCGATGCACCTGTCCCCGAGGGACTGCCACTTTTGGGGGTGACTTGCCGAGTCCCCAGCAGGAGCGGAGTGGCCATGGCCAGATCCCCACGTGGTAGGTGACCTTCCCACCAGCTTGGGTCTCCCCTGGTTCCCTGCTGGGCAGCCCCAATCTCCACACAGCAGAGGCACCACAGCCCTCAGAAAACACAGCAGCCCTTGGTTCATCCGTCGTGATTTTTTCTCCCACCTCTAGCTCTGCTGCTGCCCAGTAGAAGTGACAGCAAGTATGAAGGGACGTTCGGGGCCTGGGGGCTTCTGGACGAGGCCCCAAGGCCTCAGACATGGAGCCCGCCCAGCCCTGTTTTTACGGCAGCCAGGAGAGGGGTTGGGGAGGCAGTGGTGTGTGTCACAGGGAGTGGGGGTGCCTGGGGCGTGGAGCCAGGCTGCTGCCATCCCGTGATGTCCCCTTCAGTGCCGAGAGCCTCAGCTGCAGGCCGGTGGGTCTGAACGCTAACGAGGGGCAGTGCGCAGCACCCTCTCTCCCCGTCGGCCTGTTCTCGTGTGGCCAGCCGGCCTCTGGCACCAACCGCCGTGGCCGTGCCCACTACTCATGCCCAGGTGCCATCCCCCAGGTTTACTTCCGGCTCCACTCATCCATCCTGAAGCTCCTGGGGAAGCCCGACTCCGGGGTTGGCGCCGAGATGCTGGTTGGCTTCATGAAGGAGGCCGCAGAAGGGCCCTTCGCCAGGGGCGAGGAGAAGAATGCGCCCAAAGCTTCGGAAAAGTTAGTGCACGCTCTTGGTGACCCCTGCAATCAGTCCCCAGCCCCCACCCCACAGATAGCTCCCCAAACCCAAGTTCCAGGCTGAGGGGTTTCTGGTGAGCCTGTGGATGTGAGGGGAAGTGGGGTACGGAGTGCAAGGGGCCAGCCCTGGGGAGAAGCCAGCCTCTTCCCTCGCTCCCCACTAGGGCTTGGCCCCACCAGTGCAGGGTTCTGGAGAAAGTCCTCTCCGTGGCCCTGCAGTTCCCCTCAGCGTGCCTGGGACTGACCCTGGGCCCGGCCTTCCTGCACCCACGGCAAGCCCGCACGGTGTGGGGAACCCTCCTCCCCAGACTGAGCTTCTGCCCACTGTTTACTTCCTCACACACCTAGCGCATACGCGGTTTTGTGGGGTCTCTTTCTGTCATGAGGACGAGTTGTCAAAGGTGGTGTCCAATAGCACTTTTCCCAGCTGCCCACAGGGCCCAGACACAGACCAGGGAGCGCGTGTCCCCTCCCTTCAGCCGTGCTCCCCCGTCCCTAGAGCAGATGTACCCTGGGTGCCGGAACCAGTCAGCTCCTGATGGGCATAGGGGGCTCCTCCTGACCCCCTTGCCTGTCTGGCCTGTGGTGAATGTCTGTGAGCAGGTGTGAGCGTGCACGTATCAGGCTGTGGGCCACCGGATGAGGGTGCTCTGAACCCCACTTGGCCCGGGGGTTGCTGTTTCGGTGGGGAGGGTCCCGTGTTGTCCCATAGACTCCCAGGGCCTGTGACTCGGGAAGAGTTGGCCGTCAAGCTCAGGGAGCGTCCCCTGGGCAGCGCATGTCCCTTTTCCTTGGGCCGCGTGGGGCTGCCAGGGGCTCCTCCTGGGCCTGGGATGCGTGGGGCAGCAGGCTGGGGAGGATGGGGACGGCAGGCCCGGGGATGGGAGGGGACGGCGGGCCCGGGGAGGATGGGGACGGCGGGCCCGGGGATGGGAGGGGACGGCGGGCCCAGGGAGGATGGGGACGGCAGGCCTGGGG